>JADDOH010024416.1:0-234141 GCA_016648135.1 Agrypnia vestita | reverse complement strand
CGAATTCCTAAACGAATCATTTTAAAATAGTTCTAATTGGAATCTACATGTTTTCATATTTATTAAATGAAGGCGCGAATTCTAAACGAAACACTAACATTGTTTAAAACGGGACCCTATATTTATATATGCTTAAAATGAAACGCGAATTCCTGAACGATAGCATTTTATATAACTAAATGTAACGAAATCTTATATAGTTTATAAATAAGAAGACCCGGCCCCAGGCGGTTTTTATATATTTTCAATATAACGAGGTCCTATAACATCTTTATAAGTATAATACAACCCCGGTCTAACGAAACAATGTACTAGAAGTTTTTATATGTTTGAATACATGATATACGTTTTTTTTTTTTTATACACGTTTTTTATACGCGAGATTTACGTCTTCGTACAGTACGAAGTACCCCAAATTATACAATCGCGAAGTTTACATCACTCCTAATGTATAACCAGAACTAATTGAAACATTTTTCATAGTTTAAGTCCGCGAGGCAAATATCTTTCATAAAATATAAAATAACCAGAATCAAATTAAACATATTTTTTTCCTTATAGACTTTCCCCAACGCGCGTAATAATCCCGGCCACATGAAACGTTTTTATATGTTTTAATAGCGCGGGACCTATGTTTTCCTATATAATATAAGATAACCCGGGCCGAACGGAAGCAATTTTATATACTTTATAAAATAGTGAAACTTGTACTTCTGTAAAACCGTAAATACACCCCGACCCCCACGAGATTATTTTATATAATTTTTTAGAATAATGAAATTTCATACATCTGTAAAATTGTAAATAAGTCCCGACTCTCACGAAATTACTCTATATAATTTTAAACGAAATGGAAATCTAGATTATTATGGGCTGAACCTGATACCCCGCGAGATCAGCTATATATTTTTCACTAGACGTATTTTTAATCCCAGAATTTATTCGCTATAATTTTAACGGACTCTTACTATTAACCATAAACAAGAGAAATTATTAAAATAAACTAAATATCCTTTCAATAACTAAAATAAATCCGGTCTAATCGAAACATTTCATATAACGAAATATTATATGCCTTACAAATGTAAAAATTAAATGTGACCAAGTTAAATTAATTAAATTTTAGCAAAAAATAGGTAATTTTATAAGACTTATTTAAAATCGAATCTGTTAGTAACAACCCTTTTATCTTTTAACAATTTCCCGCGTGTTTAGCATAAAATAGGTATCTTTATAACGCACAGCTAGTTTCCAGAGATCCGCCAATACTATACTTAGTAAAACGAGAATTTAACTAAATTTGAACTCTACCGTTTCCTGAAATTCTGCGAATATTATTCTGTGAACCTAGTAAGACGACAAAAATAATTAACTTTATAGAACATAGTGATTTCCGAAGTTCCGATATGCCAGATTAATTACCTTTATAAAATAAAATCAATCCCGTACTCTGAGTTAAAACTCTTTTAACAGGACCTCGCGTATTTAGCATAAGATAGGTATTTTTACAAGATTTATTAACAATTTCCCGCGTGTTTAGCATAAAATAGGTATCTTTATAACGCACAGCTAGTTTCCGGAGATCTGCAAATATCAGTTCTATATATGCCGGACTAATCAACTTAATAGAGCGCAGTAATTTCCGAAGTTCTAATATGCCAAATTAATTACCCTTTATAAAATAAAATCAAACCCGTACCCCCCTTTTCTTTTAACGTGAGCAATGTCGAAGAGTATAATTGCCCGTACACAAATTTCACTAGAAATTAAACTATAATTTTCACCCACTGAGACACTCTAAGTCGACGGTAATTATCACTCACGGTAATTATCACTCAAAAAACAACCGACGCAGATTTTGCGCTCTCGTAGACCGTCACCAACTGCCTGATTTCTGCTGTGTCTTGACATTTTAAACCCCCCCTAGCAGCCAAAGGTCCTAAGTCGTGTGTTTCCAGGATTTTCAATATCCTACTTTCCTTGAAACCTAAATCTTTGTTCCTAAGATTCAATTTGGCAAAAAAAAACCATATCTCCACTCGGATATGTCAGTTGATCCCACCTCCTGTTGCCATCTCTGTCTCCATCCCTGTGCCTATTTGGGACGGACTTGGTGGCTTCAGACGGTTTGAACTCGCTTCACAAGCGCGATAATTAATTTTTAATATTTAATTTCTAAGTTCAGTCCATATTGTCGTTTGATCAACCGTAACCACAATCTATCGGGTACTCCCCTAATCATAGTTGATGTTTCTTCATTATCTACCATTATCCTGTCCCGTTCTCCCGTATTTCCACTCGTCTTTATCGGAAATTTAACGTTTCTTGGCCGCTATATCATGGGATCAATTTCCATATATTCACCACGTGCACACTGCATACCTAGATGTAACAATCATCCAAAGGTACTATACCTAATTTTAAATTAATTTTGGGCGATCTTTTCTCGTGAACCATCCAATGAATCCTGTCTTTTGGCCGCGACTCTCCGCGCACAGGGACGTATTAGCTCCCTCCGTTGCGGAATTTAAACATAATTTGTAACCATTTATTATTATTTTTATTGGCAGTAAGATTGATCCACAAAATAACTATGTTACATAGACAGTGAATATTCTCGAACAATATAATACTGGAAGAGTACTATTCGCTATAACACAATAAACTATTAATGTAAGTTAAATTAAATTTTTAAATTCAGTGGAAGATTTTTAAGATCGTTTTGCTTTTAAATTTTTCCCCAAAACAAAATAAATAAACAAATAAATAAACACACAGATACACACTCACACAACCCACTATTGGACATGTTTTTATTATTCTTTTATCGATTGTATGTATGTGTTTTCGCGTAATTGGCCCAAAACTCTGTGCATCAATTATTGTCTTTTCTTCAAAGATTGATTAATTATATGGCTGTAAGAAACCCAATAAATGAAAACAAATAAAACAAATAAGTAAATAAACCTCCAGTGCCGCAGGCAAGGCGTCGGATTAATTCAGTGCTCATTTATTGCCAAGGCACTGGACGCCTCCGCTGATAACTATATACCGCTCACCATGTTCTTAGAGGTGTGTTGAAAGATTGCTAGTATCTGTCGAATCGGTCTCAAGTAGTTGTCTGTATTTGTACGTTTATCATTATTACATGCTCTTGCTATATCCGTTCCACTTCACATTATTGTTCCTCCCGTCTTCGAATTTCTATCACACTATGTTCTCCTATGTTTTTGGTACTTATATGCTTGCTTTTTACTTGCATTTACTCCTATATATATTTGTTTCATTTATCCATCCATCTATAAGATCCCCATACGCTTTATCCTTTTATTTCATGTGTATATGGGCCGCAAATTCATATTATTTTATTTACAATATTCTTATCTAGATACACTTGTTCCAATTATGTTTTGTGGTTATTACTACCAAACCCGGCGAAATCTGAGCTAGAATAGCCAATCGTATACACGTTACCCGTCCTGTTGAAACTACGCTAACGTCGGACAGGTTTGTAGTGATTACATAGTTAATATATTGTATCTATATTCGAGTATATTATTTTCTTGTCGTGCCATTAATATGCTTACACGTTATCGTTATCTCTTTCCTAACTGTATATACCGTCATTGCACAATTACCTATCTGTTGTAAAAGCCTGAAGAGCGTTAGTCTACAGATAAATATAATAGAATTATAGTTAACTTCTCTACCCGCCTACGTTATTCGACTCCCGCGAAACGAAAATGAATCATTATTCGCTCCTCGATAGAGCGTCAGTCTACAGATAAATATAATGGAATTATAGTTAAATTTCCTATCTGCCTACGTTATCCGACTCCCGCGAAACGAAAATAAATCATTATCCGCTCAGTTAAGGTCACCCCTCTGGTACAACGTATACGTTTAATCCGTGCTCCACGGCCAATTCCTATAAAAAAAAATTATGGGGCGTTTTCCTCTCGCGATCCCCCGATTAGACCTGCCTTCCTTACCTTTGCTCATATTCTGCTATCTCTCTCGCGCGGCAATCCACTTAAGAAGGCGATTAATGACGTTTAAGCGGTTTCAAAACCACAGCAAAAAAGGCCATAATTCTCTGAAACCTCGTGGAACTGTCAATATCATCGTCACCTTAGAGTAGACGTTAATCGGTTTTTTAATGGCTTAAACTGCAATAAACGCGACCTAAATCTCTGAAATCCATGTTCAGCTTTTTTATGTGAAGCACATGCGGACCGCTCGGACCGCATCGATCGTCAACCATTTGTACCAAACACGGCTTTACCACAAGATCAGTATGATTTATAAAAATTGAATAGTAACTGCCCGTAACCTATATCCGATCAATCGCTACTAACTCCCTCCCAATATCATCATCCCCAAATTTTTGTAGCCCCAATTCTCCGGCCAGTTTAGCTCAATTTTTCCCCGCGTAGCATTTAAATCATCTTAGAGTTCAAAATAAAAATAATAAAATAAAAAAAAAATCTATAGAAACAGGTGATTCATCACAAACCTAAGTAACCTTTAGTTCTGAACCGCGTTACTCATAGCATTAGGCATGATGATGCAAACAATTGGAATCAAAGCGCAAGATCCAGAAACCTCTGGAAGTCTTCAATCGATACTGGACCCAGATTACTAGTAGATGATTAAAAGTGAAAAGAAATTTTGGAATGATTTTTAATCCACATTAATAAAACTAGTAAGGTTAAAAATCAGGATAAACACATTACGTCCGTTTTAGGCAGGGTAAAAGGCTTACTTATAGCTTGACAATCCTGTGTTTTTTCATAAATATGTACTTGCCTGTTCTTACACGCTCTCCGGATAGGTGTGCAAGCGCACGGGTAGAGTTTAGAGCACGCGGCATGTTTATTTACGTGTAGAGAACACCGGTCGACGTTTTAGCGAGGCTTTTCTACAAGAAATCTGAATAAACCAGTATTAGACTAATTACGCTTCTTCGCCGTAAAACCCAATCTCATAGCTCATCTCTTAAATTTGTTTTATTTCGAAATGTCCACCGCTTCAGTTGATTTTGTCGAGCGATAGCCTAGCGGCAAAAAAAGAAAGCCGGGTGATTATTACAGTGGCCACCAGGGACATTTTACAGATCTAACCGCGCAATGGAGTCGTTTCTCTTTTACTCTGTTTGGATCTAGTGCTGGCGGCTGTCCTCACCGACTGCGACTTGATTGGGATTGGGAGTAGATTTTTCTCCTTTTTAATAGGCATGAAGACAGTATTAAAGAATTAAAAAATAAGTCATTTTAGAGAAGAAAATATTTTGAAAGGATTCTAAAAAATGATCCAGTTTTAATATACACATTGAGATTAATAAGATTTTCAATAAAATAAAAGAATAAAATTGTGCAATTTGCCAATTTAACTGAAACACCGGTCAGAGCGAATGACATTACGTCTCAGTACCCAACACCGTGTCTTTGAACCGTTGCCATAGACATTCAACGTTTAACGCTATCAAACGATGTAAACTAAATTTAATAAATTATATTGATCGAGAGGCTGAGAGACTTCGACAGCGACTGGTCAAATGTTATATATGGTCAGTCCTGCTGTACGGAGTGGAATCGTGGACCCTCAAAGTGAGTAGCATGAACCGGCTGGAGGCGTTCGAAATGTGGATACATCGGAGAATGCTCCGGATACCGTGGACGGATATGGTCAGCAACACGAGAGTTCTTCAAAGAGCTAGAGTGAATAGAGAGTTGCTGACAAATATTAAAATCCGAAAGGTATCGTATTTGGGTCATGCGCTCAGAGGAGAAAAATATGAATTGCTCCACCCGATTCTTACGGGCAAGATAGAGGGTCGTAGAGGTGTTGGAAGGAGACGAATTTCCTGGCTCCGCAATATACGCGACTGGACGGGCATGAGAAGTGTTGGAGAGCTGTTTCGTGCTGCCCAGGACAGGGACGCTTTCTCTAGGGTGATAGTCAACGTTGGGGGGACCTGACACGACACCAAAAGAAGAAGAGAGGCTGAGAATGCTATTAAGATAGTAGTAGCCAGGCGGCAATATGAGTAGGACCGATACGGAGACATCGCGCAAGTATTACCTGATCTCGGATTGAGTATGTCCGGCTGCCTGCTGTCCGCCGGCTTGAGCGTGTAGGCCACCACGTAGCGCTGCTCGCCCGTGTTGATCTCCAGCAGCGAGCCGTGCGGGCGGCGCGGCGCGGCCGAGGGCGCGGCCAGCGAGGCGGGCGGCGGCGCGGGCGGCGGCGGCTTGCCCGAGGCGGCGGAGCGGGGCGGAGCGCGGCGCGCGCGGCGGCACGCGGCCAGCGCGGCGGCCAGCAGCGCCGCGGCGCACACGCCCGCCAGCGCCGCCGCGGCGGCCGCCCACGGCAGCGGCACGGCGCCCGCGCTGCCGTCTGAAACAAGCGCAAATAATACGATACACTTATTTATTTGTTTTGTAACCAATCTCAACGATGGAGTATTTTAAAATGCAAAAAGCGACGAATAATTAGTATACCGATAACGGAGATCCCAAAATAAAAAAAATATTTCGGCCTTTAAGGGATATTACTAGGGATGGGTCGTCGACGTATTTACCGTCGACGAAACGAGACCGTCCACGTCCATCCATCGACGAGACGATCAACTAGTTGAATTCGTCAACTAGTTGACGCGTCAACTTCGTTACGCGGACGTTCTATCTAAACATCGGGACGATGGTCAACTGTCTACGGTTCAACGCGACGCTTCTCGATGACTCAATCGTTGGCTATTTTTATGACGTTAATTTTTAAAATTTAAAGAAGTTCGAAGGAACATAGTTTCGGGGAAAGTAAAACCGCTACTTGTGCTTATTTGTAAAAAGAAATATTTTATTATTTATTTGTTTACGCACATTACAGGCTTTTACATATTGTTTTATATACTTCTTTCTATATATAACAAAGAAAGAAGTAGGTATACACAGCAATATCAGGTGTTAGCAGTAAAATATAAATATAAACTACATATATAAGCAGTGAAAGTATTGGGTATAACAATTAAAATGTGAATAAATAAAATGGAAGGAAACAATGATTTTGCGTAATAAAGGCACCAGTTATGAGGTGCGGGAAAAAATACTTTACATTTATTTATTATCTATAAATTTATAAATAAATACATCATTTAAAAATACTTTACATTTGAGATGTTATATAGAAATTTATTGAAGAATACATCTTTCAAAGTCAGGCTTTCACTTTGTGGTGACATTATTAATAAATAAATATATCTGTATTATTTTTCAACTTTAGTTTAAGGCTCAATCTGAGAAAAGGAACATTGTTCCCGAAACATGTAAAAAACCAATAAAAAGTGGTGTAAACAAAATTATAATAGATTTAATTTTTTATCTATAAAGTTGAAAATAGGGAATTTTTAATAAAAATTAATCAAACCAAAATTCAAGATTATATTAAATATATAATAATTAATGTTGGACTTCTGAATAAGGACCATAGTTAGGTATAGAAAATTTTATTCCCTACAAGTTATATCATTTATATGCTAAAGTTGAAAAGTAAGGAAATAACACAATAATTAAATTTTAGTATCCCTTTTCAGGTAGATATAAGAAGTCGAGATCGATGGAATAAATATTGATTTTAGAAAAATATCTAGCCGGCCTGTTAATTAATAATAGTTCAATAAAAAATAAAATAATTAAACAGAATTGTTTTATTTTATACAGCGTAAAATTGGGAATTCACCGAATCGTCGCACGTGACATCACAAAAAATCAAGTAAAAAAATAATAGATAATAGCTTATTAAGCCTATCTCGCCCTACGCATGTATTCAAATTTCAAATCTCTAGTCATAGTTCGTGTACACAGATCTGCATTCTATGGTAGTGTACTTTAGAGTTGAAATGAAATTACCCGTCGAGCGGTCTATGGCATCTAAAAGTCGACGAGAGATGAGAGAGAAATAAACGGAGACGTTTTGTCTTGCTCTCGCTCGTTGCTTTGCATTGCGTTAATCTCGAATCGTCCACCGACCACGGCGTCCGCTGTCCACCGTCTACGAATTCAACTAGTCCATGCGATAAACGTAAACGGTCGACGCGTCGACGCAACGTCAACGGTTGATTTCAACTAGTCCGTCCATTCAACGCCCATCCCTAGATATTACCACCCTATGTGGTATTATCTAAAGCGGTGGTTCCCAAAGTTGACAGGACCGGGACCCACCAAAAAAAAAAAAATTGTTCGGGACCCACCTCAATCATAAAAATGGTAATATGTGATATTTTAATGGGAAAGGATGAATTTGTTGCCTCTTTTTTGTCGTAACAGCATTAGCGTTGACTTCAATTTTAGTCATTTTTAATCGCGGTGAATTCGATACGTCCAATTTATTTCTGTATTTAGTCTTAATATAAACCATGGCAGAAAATTTCACTTCCCATAAGTATGAGGTAGTGAAGGAGAGGAAGAATTTCACGGCTTCGTCAGGCAAGCGGGGATAAGTGTCAGCAATTGAAAGCCAGAATTTTGCTATTGAATTTTGAATTCTGAATTTGAATTTTGCTGCTTGCGATTAAAAGTATTTTTCAGCGACGTATCTTCTGATAAATCAGTAAGATCTTCATTTGCTTTTGTTGACATTTCAGTCGGTATATTGTCTTGAAATGGATTTTAAATCCAGTTTATCCTGTTTAACTTTGTCATCTCTTCTTCGAAGTTGGCGTTATTTTTCAACTCTGTTAAATGAGTGAAAATTGCAGACACTACATTGATATCTGGATGCACTTCGTTATCTATAATAAACCCGACACGACCCGGACGAGACGTGTTGCGCGGTGTTGTGACTGTGTGTTTCGCGACCCATAGTTTGGGGAACACTGATCTACAGTGTACATTATAATCGTTTTCTTTTTCATATTATGCATTTGTCTTTGCAACTACCTTTTCTATAAGTACACAATAATAAAAATAAAGTTAAAAATAAAAACATTTAGTTAATAGCGATTTTTTTTGCAAGATATATCTATATACAAAAATGAACATAAATAAATATTTTTCATACATCTATGCTGATAAAATTTGTTATGTTTTTTTAGCTATTCTAATTATTTCAGACTCTTATTTTTATTTTAAAACATTCAAATTGCATATTTATTGTCTATGTTTAATTTTTGCCTTATATCCAGGTTCCTGGATGCTTCTACTGTCATATGTATAATGCTTTCAAGCTTTAGTTATACTTCAAGTTATGCTAATTTCGCATTTTATTGATGACATACTTCATAGTTATATATTAAATACACGCAAAGAGCATTTATGGTAAATTTGACGAACATGCCACGACATGTATGCCTTGGGCAATTGTTAAAATGTTCTGTAAAATATAAAATAAAAACATAGTAAAGTAAAGTGCACTAAAAATGACATAATAAACCAAGATACAAAATAAACCAAATAGAACAAATGGGAATGGGAATTAGTGTAAAAAGTGAAGATATCAATATACTGAAATTAGGATTGAGGGAAAAGTAATGTGTGTATGTAGCGTGATGTGCTTGGTCAGAATGCATATTTATACACGAAACGAAGCCACCTAAAGTGTCGTGCAAGCACTTCATTCTTATGAAACAAAAACCTCTAATCCACCCTTAATTCTCTAAAAATCAATCAGTCAAATTATGTTATCAATGCATTTTTATCTAGTTATATTTTAATCCAGATAAAATGATTCTTGTTATGGTAATTTTACAATAAGTAATAAATGGGACGTCCTTACATATTTAAGTACGCGTAAAGTTCCTATGGGACATGTCAAGACATCGGTCAAATGACAATATTTTTACTATTGTAGCGGAAACATTGGCTTTAATTAAATATTTGGACTCTTTGGATGAAGAATTGACGTGTGTGAAAACATCTGATTTTTAACAACTTCTATAATAATATGATTATTTATTTTACATATTTTCAAGTGTACTTTGTTGTATAATAGGGATTAAGATATGATTGACATTTATCTCCTAGGAGTAGCTATTCGTCTCCCTCCAAATGATGATCTAATACATAATGACACGTGTTACGTAAACAAGATGATATATTTATTTTTTGTATATTTATTAGAGACACTAACAGGATAATAGATACATGATACTCTAATAATAAAAAATTATAAATCAAGACTATACCCATTACCCCAATTACAAGAGTCTTCGGCACGCTCTGTATTTTTACATTATAGTTTATTTTACATGTATATTTATGTGTATTATATATTTAGTGTTTGAATGAAGAGAGATCATATAAGAATATGTAGGTAAATAAATAATTGATTTAATGGATCTATAGGTTCAGGTAATCGTTTAGAAAATGGATGTTTTGTATGAGTGAGTTTTTGAACGATGATAAGGTATCTGCAAGAATATCAGCGTCAATGTTAGGGTCAGCATAATACATATTTATTATATGTGCGACACAATCTTGTGATGGGAGAAAAGTAACCAACATTATTGGTGTGCTGGCTTATTCAAAAGATTTTATTTTATTTTTTTTTTCAACTACTTTTAAATTTTTACTGCTACTTCTACCACTTTGCTACTACTACTGAAGGCTATTTTATTAAGGTTAATTAAGAGATAATCATTAATTAATTAAAAGATTAAAATTCACGAAACTGATCAACTGAATAAATTTGACGTTTGTCCGATAACAAGCGTGAAGTGAGGCGAGGAACGGAAAACCATGCTGTGTACGCGATACCCACACGAGAATTCCGAATGTCGTGAGTTGTCTCCGAAACATCTGATAGGAGCATAATCTGTATGTATTTCGGGAATTGTTTGGAGTTGGAAATCTCATAAAAATTTCATCCGTAGATACGGGCTACAGTGACAGGAACCTCGGACTATATCGAGTGCTTATCAGGGTGTGGATATCTCGCTGGGGGATGCTGGGATAACCGGCTGCCAGGGAGATCTAATCAAGGAAACCGGTCTCACTGGGGTGTCGCCTTTTGGTCTCGATGTGACTGTACTGATCTCTGTTGTGATCTCCACTTTGTTTATTTTTGTAACATTGTTTTGTAAGGAACTCACATCGCTGCCGAGACATATACTTAGTAAAAGTACCTACATCATTTTTGACAGGTTATAGCTACATTTTGTCGTACAAAAGAAAAATCACAGATAACGAGGTCCTCGCGAAGCCACGACCTCGTGTGGCTTACAAGGCTTTGAGAATAGTTCGGCGAGACATCTAAATCTCTTTACCGGGCAGCTAAAAAGTGGTCGAATAGCCAACATAATAGCGAAAATTCGTTAGTAAGTAATGATGTTGAATATTCAATGTTGAACAGTGATGAATAATATGTTTAAAATGCACTTTTTCTGTTAATTTGATAAAAGATGTTCAACAGAATTTGAGAAAATTCTAAATATATTTGATTTCATAATTTCCATCATTTCTGTGGTGGCCATAAATATGAAAGAAAATTTATGATGACATAAGTCTGGCACAGCATGAATTTAATTTGAAAAACCATTAATTTACTCTTTTTGAAATTAAAAAAGAGTGTTTTTAAGGAACACACTAAGATAATTAATTTAAATAAAACATATTGATTGTATTATTTGTATGTATCTTCTATTTATATTATTTGAATAATTACACCTACATGTTTCGGAAAAACCTTTCCATCGTCAGGGACGATGGAAAGGTTTTTTATAAACGAAGGAAAGGTTTTTTCCGAAACATGTAGGTATAATTAATCAAATAATATAAGAAGATACATACAAATAATACAATCAATATTTTAAAAATGTCAAAAGTGTGTTCTTGTTAATTATATAAATAATTTTACCACACTGTAATTTTATAATTAAAGTTAATTATAAAATAATAATTATAAATAAATTATAATTAATTTATTATTTCATATTTAATTAAAGAAGAAAATAACGAGTTTATTCCAGTGCAAGTAAGTTTATACTTGGTCTGCTGTACAGGTAGGTGTACAACAGGCGCGTGCAGTACACTGTTGCTGAATAAATTGAAAAAAAATGTGTTGAGGCGCAATTTTAATAAATAATTTGTGATGACGTAATTTGTTTTTGCCATTTCAGCATTTTCCAGAGGAGTATAATTGAATACAAATATAATATGTATAAGAATCTTGGGCGGTGCTGGCTAGTAAAATTTGTGAATATTTAAACTGTGGAAAGGTGACATCGACGGTCATTTAAATTTCAGTATGCATTATTTAAGTAATAACAATTTAAATGCCGATATGATAGGTGTGCTTCCCATCTACGAAAATCATCTGCAAGGTACACAAAGGAACCTTTGCGCGGGATCGTGTGGGGAGGGCTTGACGAACTTCTGTTCCCATTTGTCCCCAGTGCCCATCGTGCAAACATTAATCACGGATAGTGCTAAGGCGGCTATCGATTGCATTAGGGCTATTAGCTTCGATTAGCGAGGACACATTGTCTTCGTGTGTCCGAAGGCTGCAGCCCTGGGGCTAAATGAGGGGAGAATAAATCATACAATATAATACCTCACATGATCGGCACACATGTTTATCCCTGATCACCACGTATTTTAATTTCGTTAATGCTTGATATTAAAAAATAAATAAAAATAGTTGTTATTGTTTCTGGAAGAATGAAGATGTCGATAAAGCCTTTGAAATTATAATTTAATTTAATATTCATGTTTATATAATAATAATAATAATAATAATAATATAAATAATAATAATAATAATAATAATAATAACAATAATAACAATTATAATAATAATAATAGTAATAATTATGATAAAAATGAGTTTATATAATTAACTAGAATACACTTTGTATTAACTACTAAGGAGCCAATGGTCTCTTCATCGGGAAGCATATTCATCAATACGTGGTTAATACAAAGTGTATTCTTGTTAATTATATAAATAATTTTACCACACTGTAATTTTATAATTAAAGTTAATTATAACATAATAATTATAATTAAATTAAAATTAATTTGTTATTTCATATTTAATTACAGAAGAAAATAACGAGTTTATTCCAGTGCAAGTAAGTTTATACCTGGTCTGCTATACAGGTAGGTGTACAACAGGCGCGTGCAGTCAAAACATTGAAGATAAGTTGTGGTTAAAAACATACATATTTTGTGAAAAATATGTTATCTCGTAAAATTTTAATCACAATTACCATATTTTTCAGATTATCATAATATATAATTTAGTTTTTATTCCAAAATATGTGTCTGCGTAAAACTCATGCTTCAAAGTTCTGACTGCACGCCCCTGGTACATAAATAGCAATATAAATATAACATACATGAACGGAAGACGAAAAGAAAATATTTAAAATAATACATAATATAAATACTCAATTATTAAAGATAAAAAATAAGAGAATGAATATATACATATACGAGTACCTATCACATAAAATTCGCCTCTCATTTAAAATATTGTAAAATCAATAAATTCAATTGAATTTTTTATCGAAATGATTTACAAAAACTTTATTTTAAAATACAATGTATATCTTTTACCACTGTCTGAAATAATTATGATAAAACCCAAAAGATTACTTTAAAAGATACAGAATAATTAACTTTTATGACAATATTTGTATTATTCTACTTCCAGATAACTTGAATTATAATCGAGATGAAGATTCGCGATTTGTGATATAATACAAAGTGTGGTGTATTTAAAAATGATGTTATACTTAAACTCATAAAAAATGTCACCGAAGATAGAAATTTTCCCCATAAAGACGAATCGTTCCATTTTGCACGCGTTTTGTAAAAGTGATGCGAATGTATAACACATCCCGTGTTGTCGCTTGTGGGTGTATAAAAGCTACCCCAGCTAATACAATAATAAGTTACGAGTTTGCAAAGTAAAGTGGTGCACAGCCTCCCCGGGCAGGGATAATAAAATATATTAGAAGTCGATCATAGTTTTATGACAAGACTTGGCGGGAAGGAGGCAACTTGTTGTTTCTAGTATCCTGGTGGGGTTGTTTCCATCTTGGAATATAAAAACAGAGATATGCTAATATGCCTTGGGACTTTCAGGAAACTTGAAAGCATGGCTAGAGAGTTATTTACACAACAGACAAATGATTGCCAGAATAGCTGATTTGGAGTTTGATCACTTTCGTGCTGTTAGCGGGGTACCACAAGGCTCCCACCTAGGTCCTATATTGTTCTGCATTTTCATCAATGAAGTAATCCCCGTACTATCGTCATCAGGTGTTAGATGTTTGCTTTTCGCGGATGATATGAAACTCTAAAGGGTAATTGAAACAGTCCAGGACTGCAAACTTTTGCAGTGTGCACTGGACACTTTACAGAAATGGAGTGCAGTCAATAACCTATCTTTAAATATCCACAAATATCAAGTAATGAAATTTTCCCGCACCCGAACAGTAGTAATCTATAATTACAAAATTGATGGAAAACTTTTGAGTGTGGTAGATGAAATAAGAGATCTAGGCGTAATTGTTGACAACAAGTTTTTTTAGTCCCCCATGTCAACTCAACAGTTGAAAGAGGATTAAGAACTTTAGGTTTCTTACTTAGGTTAAGCAAAGATTTCAAGAAAATTGAAACATTCTTTTTATTATTTAAGACCCTGATTCGACCGATACTAGAATTTAATACAGTTGTATGGAGCTCTCATTATACAGTTCACATGAGTAATATAGAGAAAGTCCAAAATAAGTTTCTTAGATTTATCAATTATAAACTTAACATACCTTCAAATAATATCGATTACAATAATCTTAGATCTGTGAGCAGTCTTGATAAGCTAGAGACTAGAAGAATAGTGACGGACTTTCTCTTTTTACACAAACTAATAAATGGTATTATCGACTGTCCTCAACTACTAGAACGTATCTGCTTGCATGTTCCATCTCGCATAACTAGAAGTCATGCAGGTTTTTCCATGGAAACTGCAGCCACTAACTATATCTTTAATTCCCCACTGCAAAGGCTTCCTAGACTAGCAAACAGATACGAGCAATTGGACGTCTTTGCCAATAACTGTATATTATTCAAACATGTATTAAAAGGTGTATTGAAAGATTACTAGTATTTGTCGAATAGGACTTAAATAATTGATTTGTATTTGTATGTATATTTCTTATTATAATATTACTTTCAATGCTTGTGCTATATCTTTTCACTCTACATTAATACCATTTTTGTTTTTAATTTCTATTATATTATGTTTTCCTTATGCTTCTGCTTTTTATATAAAAGCTTGCTTTTTACTTTATATTATATTTATCTATATACATTTTTATCTATATTTTAAGTATTTTCTTTCCTCTTAATGTCATTATTATATTTACATGTTATTGTTTTTTTCTCTTTAAACTATCTATATATTCTGATTATGTACACTTACCTATCTATTGTAAAAGCCCTATAGGGCGTTAATTAATAAATAAAAATAAAAATAAAATTATGTTTGGGGGTAGGTACTTCGAATAAAATACTTTTTGTATTCCTACTTTCCAATTTTTAAATAGATTTTAAAAACAGAAGCAGATTCTTTTATTAGTCTTATAGTTCTGAGTTCGTGAATTTAGCGTAGGTGCTACATACATGAGGTCATAATATTGTTTAATGAGATAAGCATTTCAATATTTATTAATCCTTTTGTAGATAGGCAGCAAAACAGATCTACCGAACCCATAGAATTTGTAACATTTTCGTACATGTGTGCAGAATATAATTCATATTTTAAATACTTCTTTAAAAATGAACATTTGTACGTACCGAGAAATAATTAGTAAAAAACAAATGCTCTTTAAAGCGAGTGCTAGAGAAACAATTATGTTTCTATTTATTCCCTTCGCATTCCGAAGTATATATTCAATCTTTGATTAATGCGAATTGTACTATCTTTTATGACTTTTTCGTGTTTGAATGCTTAATGCATGCAACATTAAAGGACAACGACTATTTATTATTGTTAAAATTAAATAGTTAAGGCATTTTCTCTAATTTGAAATACTTAAGAATTTTATATTCTTTAAAAAAATATGAAGTCATTGTTGAACACATGAAAAGTAGACTGCAGGAGCTTGGGAAGAACAAAACCAAGGTGGAGTGGTAATGTCTTCAAAGACAGTCCTCCAAATCCAGGACTGGAAAGAGGCGGAGTAGATATCAATGAAGGAAAAAATAAAAAGGATAAAAGAAAATTTGGCCAGGTATTTTTGAGCCAAGAGTGAGGCAACCGTGAGTTTTGGACTGATATTTAGGATCTTTTTACAGGATTTATCATGTTGATGCTGAATAACGAATATTATTTTTTTGTTTTTATTATTTCTCAATATTTTTACACGTTAATGAGTGGGACTACAAAATTTGACTGTAGTCATGCTAATAGTGATTCTCAGTCGTGTATGTACAGAAAAGTTTGGTTCAATAAAATAATATGATTAATTAAATACAATCATGTTACACAAAGGAACTTCCATGTTGTGAAAATGATAAATTTAAATTCATAAACAATCCTACTACGTTACACTACGAGCAAGTATCGAGTTCACCGTTATCCGACCATCAGTGAAATTTGAAATATCGTCAATATTGTTCGCAATATATCTATGGTTATGCCTCACGATAACCAGAGAGAAGTGACGGAATAGTGCAGCTATAAATTTTACCCCTATCCAGAGGGTGTCATGGAGGGCGAGCGTATCTCATCGAAGCTATTGGCAGACAGAGAAACGGTTAGCCGCCTCCGTCCTGAAGTGGTTACCAAACAAGTAAAGTTTACTTTCAATCACCGGGGTACCTACCCTTCGTATTGGCAAGTTGGTATATTCAGCAGAGTGGTGTTGCCAGTTTACCCGACAAAAAGTGTATTTTGTTTCGATCAGGGGAAAATGGAAATCTTTCGGATTTCAAGACAATCTAACAATCTTCAAAGTTTTTGATATTCACCTTAGAAAAATTCCTACCTACTGGAGTAGATCTACGTATGAATAATGTGTATCATAATTTTATGATGTTTTCAAGAGAAAAATCCTATAAAATTATGAGAAATTCATTTTGTTACTTTATTTGTAATATAAATAAAGATGTAGAATTATAATGTGAAAATACTTTACATACGAATTTTAATAACAATATGTACAAATAATAAAAAATCCTTTTAAACGTAAAAAATCTGAGCATTTTAATAAGCGCCGAAATTAAATAAATATTTTTTGTTTGAACAGAAAATTTATTACTCGAGTTTGAAACAGAAATTTGTGTGTCCAAATAAATGTGAGCCAAGATGGAGGGATGGTATGTAAATTAATGAAAACAAGAAGCAGAGAAAGGCGGACATCTCTTGCTACGAAATTTACAAATCCGGGGTTGTCAGATACAAGAAATGCATTACCCCCGCGAAATGAATTTAGATAGGCTAATAACAGCCGAAATAAATTGATATACAAAGTCTATGTTTTGTTTTGTACACGTAATAAAAATGCGCCACAAAAGCGTTATGACTTGTCATGAATAAAAATGGTAGAATTATATTTTTATATCGTTTATTTATCGTAAGAATGTGACATTTTAAATTTGAAAGTTATTTTACAAACTAGGCATGTACCTACCGTTCCAAAACTGTAACAAAAAATATCATTTTCCAAAAAAAAAACATTAAACACAACGTTGCCTTAGAGTATATTGTCAAAACTACATATTTTATTCACTCGGGACTACTATTTATTATACATATAAATTTTATATTAAATTGATCATTATTTTTACTCACTAAAGAGAAAACGATGCTAGATCTGTTATTATTATAAATCAGAATATAATAATGCGCTTTTGGAGCGATTCCTGGTTTTAGATTTTATAAATTTTAATATAATTGTATTGTCTTTTTTGTTGTCAGAGCGGGGAATTTATTATTTTGTAAATATTTAATAAAGTTATAAATTCTTGCATGTTTTTTATTCTATTTCTTATGAGATGTGTAATATCTCCGTTGTAAAAGGAGCAGATAATAAATAAGAGTATTCATAGTGTATTTTTTATAAACGATAAGCGTTTTTGAGTGCCGAAGTAGTCTGTAATCATAGAAAGAATTTCAGAGTGGGACCCGGCGACCGCCAGACTTACGTCATAGTATCAAACCTGAAATATTTTCTGTAGATGTACTCTATAGTAGGTAACAAGATTTGGATATTATGAAATTTGAGTTCGGGGGACTTTGGACAATAATTTTGGATGGTAATACAGGTTCAAAAAATACGTAAGCAAAACGTTAAAATATAAGGTATCAGGTAATTTTGTTAAATATAATATAAAAAATTCAGATTTCTTACTGTAACGTAAATGGCATGATTATTTATAGAAATTCAATGCGTTTGGTGGAAGAAATGACCCGTGAAAAGATCTGGCAATTATTAATATGAGTGTATAGTACTATCCCAGTAACCATATTAAAAAAATAGGTTTGTTATTTTTACGTTTTACTTACACATTTTTTGTATTTATTATCTGCCCAATCCCCCAAACCAAAATGTCATGTTATCCAAACCTTCTTAACTACTATAGTGTACATCTACAGAAAATACTTCGACTATCATTGATACTATTACTTAAGTATCGCAGTTGCTGGCTCTTAGGTCCGGTTGTTTCAAGTTGGATTAGAGTAAAAGTTCGTTTAAAGCATAGATTTTTGCGTTCTCTATCAATCAAACGATCCGTTTCCGTAGAAATTTATGCCTTAAACGAACCTTTATTTTAATTCAACCTGAAACAACCGGGCCTTAGTCTGTATAGGGAGAACTTAATTGATTTTATTTTTTATATAGACAGATGATAATTTACGACTCCATGTCTAATTTCAAGCTCGATAATTTCAGATTTTTCCAAATTTCAAACTATGTTTTTAAAAAGATGAGAAATAAATTAAATACTAGTAAATATCAAATAAATACAATAATACAATAAACACTGAAGTTCTTTCATTAATCCTTGTAAAGTGTTATAAAGTTTAATTGGTGAAATCTAGTTTTTTAAACAAATATCATTTTTAAATGAAGTTAAATCACACGACCTCCGTATTATCGTTAAAGCCGTGGTAGAATAATAATTACTCACGAAGAGTAGAGCAAGTGACAGGCTGTCACGCGGAAACTCACATAAAATTTACCACGAGACCCACATTAATATAATAAAATTGAGAGTTAACGATGTTACATCAGAGAGGGAGAGAGAGATTACAGTTAATTAGCAAATAATGAATTAGAGGTTTACCTTTCCAGAAAATTCCGTGAATAATTTAGTCTGGAGGAGTTCATGTGTAATGGCTGAGATTTTATGAAGGTACAAGGGTAGGAAGTTAATCACACTTTTTCTGAGAAAAATCTTACCTGTGGGGAAGATAGTGTTTGTGGGGAATTGTCTTTCAAAGAAGTAATATTTTAAAAAGTTGCAAAAAACAAAAGCGTCCATGATCCCTCAATCGACACAAATTTGACGAAAAAATGCTATATTTCTCACTTTGTCATTTATCACCAGGTGTTCGAACTTTATGAGCAGGACCAGATGTCACTGAATCCACCTTCCCTTTATTTCTATGACTGACACAATATTGCTTGATTTTGGAAAATCTGAATATTAACTGCTGAACTGTGTTGACCTGTGAGGATCTTTGTGTGTACGTGACCGTGCAAATCCTTCAGATAAGGAAATAACGTAAAACAGAAAAACAGAGTGAGACGTAGCGCCCTTCTGATAAGGGAGGAACCTGTCAATCGCCACTGGGTCTGGAGGAAAAAAAGATGAGAGCGCGCTTCCTTTCATTGCCCATTGACTTCTTCATAAACCTGTACAAAATTCTTTCCCCAATAACTTCTCCATTCCACGATCCATGTTCAAACAGTGTAGATTGTTATTTTTTTCCAAACTCATCAATTAAGTGCAAAAAAATTTTATTAAGACTCGGATAAATCTTAGATTACGAATGTGAGTGGTGAGTGGATTTGCTTTCTTAGTATTATGTAATGGAATAGAAGCATAGACTCTTGAAAAATGATAAAACGACTTGAAGCACTCGAGATGTGTATCTACAAAAGAATGCTAAAAATAAACTAAACGGATTGAGTTGTGAATTAAGATTATGGCATTTAAAACAATAAAAATCCCAAAAATAGTGATGGAAATATCCAGAAATATTTCAGATCTTGCATGTCATAATATAGGGCCCTGGAAGAAGGAAAACATCTTTGATAAATAAACTTAAGTTTGGCCATTCTACTGTATAGCTTTTACGGGCCGCAGTAAATAAAGAAATGATAGGTAAGGTCCCTCAAAACAAAAATGTTAGAAAAAAAAAGTTATATTTTTATATTGTGTAATAATAAAAGTTCTTATAATTGAATTATATATAATATTACATTAAATTAAGACAACACGTTGAAAAATAATCTATTACACTCGTATTACGACTACCTATATTGGTAGGTAATGGAACGTCAAAATGTCTTTCCTATAATTGAATAAAGAGAAATAGCATCAGTAAAGGTATTAAATATAAAAAAAAAAAGTAATCAATTACATTCATAAAATATATGTACCGCGAAGTTGCAATTCTGCAACTTTTTTGCAGGATCTAAGCGAATAAAAATATTTTTTAATTAAATGTTTGGAAAATGTTTACAATAAAATCATATTTATATTAAATGACAATTTTAAATTGAACTATTAATTAGAATATTATTAGTAAACAGTTACTCTAAATTGTCATTTTGTCTCCTACTAGAGACAATGAGGAGAGTTCTCGGTAAGCTATCAAAGGTCCCAGGTACAAAGTGCTCCAGGGTTCATCCCACACAGTCATTATTAATTCTCAGCATCTGACGTTCAGCGCTGGCTCTGGTTCTTGTATTACGACAATTCACAAGCAGGATTTAGTAATTGCTTTCTACTAAATTGTCGTAAATAGTAAAATATCTTACAACTGTCCTGACACGGATGTATTAGTACGAACAAGTCTGTATGGAATACATACATTTATACAAAATATTTTACAAAATATTTAGAACATAAATAAAGATCGTTAGGTTAAAATGGTAATCTCTAAAATAAAGCATATTTTTTTTTGTATTTTCAATATTGCAAAAGAATTCCCCTTTAAATCAAATTTATGAAAAGACGTTCTGTATACTCGTATATACCTAATCATTGAGTTTTAATATTTCACTCATAATATTTAATAAACCACTTTCGGAAACTATCATTTTCTTCATAAGGGTGATAAAAGTGATAATTTTCGAAACCGTTTGCGTTGCATACTTAAATGGTTATATAAACAATGGTTAAATAAACAAACAAACAAAAACACCAATAATAAATTTGATTATAATATTTATTTAGTGTAACCATTGCTTATTATTGAAGAAAAAAAAATCAAAAAGTTTTTGGTCAGCCAGTTGACTACGCTCGAGAGCACTTAACACACCTAACCTGCCAACCCCACAATAATTGCTCATCGATGGAAAGAACTTCAATGCACTTTCTTTGATCTAAGCGTGCATTTTCCTCCCTGGTCCAGAGCGTAGTCGCCTGAAAAAGCGCCCTAAAGTCGGATAAGTTGCAGTTAGGCCTTCCTTAATGGGGGCCGCTCCACCGTGAAAAACGCTCCGCCGACAAGTTTTGATGACTCGAAAAATTGGACTTTATCTCGAGTGCGGTGAAGCCCTGTTTTCGCGTGGAAGTTTCTCGGCTTATGTGACCTTTCCCGCGCTTTATGTGTCGACTCTCGAGACAATACTGCCAGCCCGAGATAGCGCTGTCATCATCTGTAACGATAGTCGAGGAGAAGGGGGCACGTTGCGCCGCATTTAAGAATAATATTGCGCATACACGTGATGAATAATTAAAAACGTGATTTGTTCTTCGTAGATCATCACAATATGTTGAAATGAATCATGAGCATTCATAATTACATATCACGCCGGTAAGATTCATTATATTCGAAAATATATTTGATTTTATGTAAGATGGGATTTGGGATTGTGTATGCGCGCGAGCGCGAATCAAGTATCACCACACCTGCAAGCCGGTTTGTACACGGAACACCGTGCGTTCCGTGTACAAACCGGCATGCGCGTGCAAGTGTGGTGATACTTGCGCGTACGGTAGGCCCGTAGCCCGAAGGGAGGGGACGCGGACGGGAAGAGGGAAGAGGCGGCCGACGGGCCGAGCGAGGAGGCGCATTGTGCCCCTCAATAGATCCGGTGCTTGATTCCGCTGTAACGAGTTACTAAAAGTATAGTCTAAGGACGCGGAGGATCATTGATTAACCAGCCCCATCCAGTATATGAGAAAAAGTTACAAGCCATCAATTGCCATAAGCCATAAGGTACTATGGCTTATGGCAATTGATTATAACTTTTCTGTAACTATTTCTATTTCCAGGATTTTTTAAAATAGAGATGCCAACACGGAATACGTGTCACATCAATATTCCTACTATTTTAAAACCAAGCTAAACGCTTGTGCTATGAAAATAGGACTAACTTGTTGATCTGGAGTGAGGCTCGAACCTGCGACCTTTGTATCACGAGGCGAGAGTGCTAACCAGAAGACAGTTTATCGGAGTAAATATATTAAATCGACTTTAATGAGGTACTAAAATTATAAAAACTTTTTGTTTGATCGCTATCCAGGTTATAATTATTAGCATATTTTATATGTAAGTATTCAATTTTCCTTTCAAACCTAATGTTGATTTTGTAGGAAAGAAATTCTATTTATTGCATGTTTGATTGAGAATTTATTTTATAAAACTTATATAATATATAAGTAGATACTTCTTGCTAGTAGTCTTTAATTCTAATTCTAGTTAATTATTTACGTCATAGGTTTTAAGTCAGATTAATGGGATAGTTGCAGTACTTTACAAATACAGATATTATAGAATCGCAGTGTCGCTGATTTGTTTATTTTATATTACGGTAACAATAAACATTCGAGTGAAACTTGTTTGTCATCTTCCCGGTTTCCCCATGCGCAAGAGTAGAGGGCGATAAACCTTTAGTACGCGCACAGAAGTGATGGCGTTTCACGAACGAGCGAAAACAAAGAGATTGAGATTCCCTGCGTTTCGGCGCTTCTGCTTTAGAGAATGGAGAGAAAAACAAAACGCTGACAAGAAACGAACGCGCCTTCAGAGGAAATAGAAAAAAGGCAAGCTGAAATAATTAGAATTAGAAAACAAGCTCTGTGCATGCTAAAATAAACAACTAGATGGGGCAGACAGTGGGTAGCAACTAGAGCTTCCAAATATTTGTGATTCCAACTATTTGAATATCGAATAGTTAACGATAATATATTCGAATATTCGAATATATTAATAAGGAAAGGAATAATTCACTTTGGATGATAAATATAGATAAATATTAGGTCCTTACATATGAAATTGGCGTTTTGCCGTACTGGCAAATTTGATCTCAAATATCTTCTCTTTGGTTAGGAATTCCAAATCCAAATTTATACAGCTATTTACTCATGTATTTGTGTTTTGAAAATTATAATTCATTTGTTTTTTCCTCAATTGTTTTTTTCTTTGCGTCACTCAGTTTACAAAATGAAAAACTTGAAATATCGCGTTATTTACGAGTACGAGTTCCACCGTGGCACCAGTGCTGCAGAAACGGCTCGAAGGATTAATGATGTGTATGGCGACGGTGCCGCAAAAGAAAACACAGTGCGTTTTTGGTTCCAACGTTTTCGTTCTGGAAATTTCGACCTGCAGAACAAGCCCCGTGGACGGCCGGAGACCAAAGTTGATAATGAAGAATTGAAGGCTATTGTGGAAGCGGATCCATCGCAAACCACATCCGAGTTAGCTGCAGGCTGCGGTGTTAGTGATAAAACTGTTATAATCCACTTGAAGCAAATTGGTAAGGTGAAAAAGCTTGAAAGGTGGGTACCTCACGAATTGAGTGAAGCAAATCAACAAACGCGCGTTGACTGCTGCGTTGCATTACTCAACCGGCACAATAATGAAGGGATTTTAAATCGAATCATTACCTGTGATGAAAAGTGGATCCTGTACGATAATCGGAAGCGCTCATCGCAATGGCTGAACCCTGCCGAACCAGCCAAACCATGCCCCAAGCGAAAATTGACTCCAAAAAAGTTACTTGTGAGCGTTTGGTGGACTAGTGCTGGTGTCGTTCACTACAGCTTTCTTAAATCTGGCCAGACGATTACGGCAGATGTCTATTGTCAGCAACTGCAAACCATGATGGAAAAGCTAGCTGCTAAACAACCGAGGCTGGTTAATCGCTCTAGGCCACTGCTGCTTCATGATAACTCTAGACCACACACTGCACAACAGACGGCCACCAAATTAGAGGAGCTTCAATTGGAATGTCTAAGACATCCACCGTACTCTCCGACCTTGCCCCAACAGACTACCATTTTTTTCGAAATTTGGATAACTTCTTGCAAAGAAAAAAATTCAACTCCGATGGGGCAGTCCAAACCGCCTTCAAAGATTTTATTGATTCCCGTCCGAATGGTTTTTTTAGTAAAGGGATCGATGAACTACCTATAAGCTTAAGTCCACTTGACGGACTGGTTTGTATTCATTTGGGGACAATCTTTATTGACAGATTAACAACATTTATTAACACATCAATTTAAAACACATGCACCATAAGCTAAATAAAGTTTTTGAATAATATTATGTGATTTAAATTTATTTTAACTCGATATTAAGTAATATACGTATATGTCTACGCATTCCGTTGACTAGGCATTATAATAAAATTTTATGTAGTAATCTATTTTGGGCCAGTGTTAGAAAATATTTTTTTGTAAAAATGCCACAACAACTAGCTGTTAATAAGATAAGCGTTTCGAGGTTTATTAAAATAGGAAAATTTCTGTGGTTGGGCCGTGTGTAGACGATGATCAAACAGGCAATACAACATCTATCTTAAAATTCTAGAACTGGAGAGAAATGACTCGTAAGAGGGATCAATTGAGGTAATTCTTGAGGGGTCAAGGCCCGCCGGGGGCCAAAAGTGAATTATATTGTAGCAATTTGTTATTGATTCCAGATTTCAAGTAAAGAAAACTTAAATAAATTTCGGGTTCAACGTTTTTTTCCAATAAATTCAAAATATAGAATATCGGTACTTAACTGAGCCTATGTTTTTTGTTTTGTCAATTAATATTTTGTAATACTTTTTGTCAACTAAAGTCACATATTCTCGAATCTTGCATTTGTCGATCTTTAGAAAGAAAAATTACTCTTTTGGGTGGCGATAAGAAGAGTTACTTTTTGACTCCTCCCTTCGTCTTAAATAATTGGAGAAATAATCATTATTCAATGTCGCCGTACCTACTGATAAATTAATACCAATCTACCAGGGGCGTGCGGTGAGAACAAGAAGCTTCACTTTTATTTAAACATATATTTGGTAAAAAAAATCGAAATTAAATATTTATCTGGCAGAATTTGAAATATAAATATTTAAATAATATGTTCATTATTGTGATAGAAATCTTAGAAACAAGTCATGCTTCTTGTTCTCACTACACGCCCCTGCAATCTACTAACATTTTAGTATTTTTGACAATTTTTTTTTCTCCAAAAAGAGACTAACTCTTGTGTCTGGAGAGGGACTTACAATTTGTGTTTTTTGCTTTGAGAATAGGTAATATACTTGGAAACCAATAATATCCTTATCAGCGACATCTGAAAATGCACCCTGGACTCCAAACGTTGATTAAAGAAGTCATTAGCAGATTAGCCCAAAAACTCGAACCCGAAAATATTCTAAAAACATAGGCTACCTTTTGTGAAAAATTTTCAATCCAAAGGGTGATATTTCACACATACTTATCAGTATATTATGCATGTCTACAATCTTTTTCAGTAATGCTTCAAGATAAGAGCTCGTTCCATGCCAACAGAATTGCATGTAAGTACTGTCTCAATGATTTTTGTCTGCTCTTATTTTATATTATTTTTATTATTATAAGAAATTAATTAAATACCTATCTATATACTAGAGTGCTCTTCCTGTTTGTTGGAATCTATTAAATTTTAATTATAATATTTAAGGGATTAAAATACTCTATATAAATATTATACAGTTTTTATCTTTTGGATTTTAATACCCGCAATGCTGAATTGTCAGTTTGAACACGAATAATCAACACTGAGCTCTGTCTAGTTGACTGACAATCTGTGACATGAATTTATGGTTCCACCGAACTACTCTGGACGCTCGTCACAGATATTAATAAATATTTTTATCTTACATATGCATGAAGTAATTAACTTACATTGTTTTGTTATTAAGAATATCGTGTTTTCTACTCAACTGTATTTCATATCACAAGGTGAATTTTTATAGTGACGAAGTTACACAAGCAACATGTACCGGGACATGTAGCGAAAATACGATATCATAACTATGACGCCTAATTTTGAATTCTTGTCAGCTGTCAGATTCTGTTTATATGCGAGTTCATTAATGTTATATTATCAATATATATCACAAATATTAATATATAATTTTGTCTTTATTTTAGTTTTTAAGTTTTTTTAACTTCTACCCTACGTACGTGAGTACACACACATTTTTATTTTATTTTACTAGAAATGTTTGATCACTCTTAAGAGTGCTTGACATCACATGATTTTCAAATATAACATATCCTGCGTATATTCAACACCAAATCGTCTAAAGAATCTTTTATATATTGTAATAATTTTCAATAATAGACAAATCTTGATAGTTTTATTATCAAATAGCGCCAAAACTATTTCAACGAATTCTGACGTTGCAAAGGAAGATACCATATTGCTGAATCCCGTACACTGTGAGGGTAGTCGGAGGGACCACATTTTCACTCAAATGCTAGAAGAATAACGGATTTATCGTTTTTTTTTAAAAATAGCGATGCGAACAAAGAATACTTATCACATCA
Organism: Agrypnia vestita; assembly: GCA_016648135.1. Taxonomy (NCBI): domain Eukaryota; kingdom Metazoa; phylum Arthropoda; class Insecta; order Trichoptera; family Phryganeidae; genus Agrypnia; species Agrypnia vestita. The sequence continues at coordinate 207,148 of JADDOH010024416.1, read as the reverse complement.
ATATTCTTACCATTTTCAAATTAAGCTAAACGCTTGTGCTTTGAAAATAGGACTAACTTGCTAGTCTGGAGTGATATTCGAAACCGCGATTTTTGGATCACGAGGCGAGAGTACTAACCACAAGACCAACAAGCTACTCTATCATAAAATCATTAAGGGGAATTTCCATTTTTTTTGTATAAGATTATTAGTAATATATGCATTTTACATTCCTTTTGTAGATGAAAATAATAGTTAAAATTGCTTCCATATCATCCAAATATCGAGTGTCATTATTTATTACGGTGATAATATCTAATTGCAATCACTGATGATTAGTAATTTAAAATGCACTGAATTCTAGATTTCATTTTTTCAATTGCAGCAACATTGTAGATAAACATTTTTAAAACTATTTATTATATTATTTGTATAAATCTACTTATATTATTTGATTAATTACACCTACATGTTTCGGAAATACCTTTCCACAGCCAGGATTTTAATCAATTAAATTTAACTACTGGCCCAATTCTAAATTTTTTTCCAATAATTGCGAGTAATCAAGAACTTCAGCAATAATATTTAAAAATAAATTTACAAATAATTTAGAAAAACAAAAACAAAATATGTATATATTTATCCTGACGAAGAAGACATTGGCTTCGAAACACGTTGAATTTTTTTTCAATAAAATAGTGGTGTTTACAAAGTTATTTTATATAAATTAAAAACAAAATACATTATTCATTTTCATATTTTGACATATATATTAGGTCCTTACATATGAAATTGGCGTTTAGTATGGGAGGAACATAAAGCCGATTTTTTTTATTATAATATATTTATTTAATCAAAGTATGTACCATTGCTATCTATGCACTTTTGCCATCTCATAGGTAGTTCATCGATCCCTTTACTAAAAAACCATTCGGACGGGAATCAATAAAATCTTTGAAGGCGGTTTGGACTGCCCCATCGGAGTTGAATTTTCGCCTTTGCAAGAAGTTATCCAAATTTCGAAAAAAATGGTAATCTGTTGGGGCAAGGTCCGGAGAGTACGGTGGATGTCTTATACATTCCAATTGAAGCTCCTCTAATTTGGTAGCCGTCTGTTGTGCAATGTGTGGTCTAGCGTTATCATGAAGCAGCAGTGGCCTAGAGCGATTAACCAGCCTCGGTTGTTTAGCAGCTAGCTTTTCCATCATGGTTTGCAGTTGCTGACAATAGACATCTGCCGTAATCGTCTGGCCAGATTTAAGAAAGCTGTAGTGAACGACACCAGCACTAGTCCACCAAACGCTCACAAGTAACTTTTTTGGAGTCAATTTTCGCTTGGGGCATGGTTTGGCTGGTTCGGCAGGGTTCAGCCATTGCGATGAGCGCTTCCGATTATCGTACAGGATCCACTTTTTATCACAGGTAATGATTCGATTTAAAATCCCTTCATTATTGTGCCGGTTGAGTAATGCAACGCAGCAGTCAACGCGCGTTTGTTGATTTGCTTCACTCAATTCGTGAGGTACCCACCTTTCAAGCTTTTTCACCTTACCAATTTGCTTCAAGTGGATTAAAACAGTTTTATCACTAACACCGCAGCCTGCAGCTAACTCGGATGTGGTTTGCGATGGATCCGCTTCCACAATAGCCTTCAATTCTTCATTATCAACTTTGGTCTCCGGCCGTCCACGGGGCTTGTTCTGCAGGTCGAAATTTCCAGAACGAAAACGTTGGAACCAAAAACGCACTGTGTTTTCTTTTGCGGCACCGTCGCCATACACATCATTAATCCTTCGAGCCGTTTCTGCAGCACTGGTGCCACGGTGGAACTCGTACTCGTAAATAACGCGATATTTCAAGTTTTTCATTTTGTAAACTGAGTGACGCAAAGAAAAAAACAATTGAGGAAAAAACAAATGAATTATAATTTTCAAAACACAAATACATGAGTAAATAGCTGTATAAATTTGGATTTGGAATTCCTAACCAAAGAGAAGATATTTGAGATCAAATTTGCCAGTACGGCAAAACGCCAATTTCATATGTAAGGACCTAATATAACACCCTGACGATGGAAAGGTATTTCCGAAACATGTAGGTGTAATTAATCAAATAATATAAGTAGATTTATACAAATGTTACAACCAATATTTTTATTTATAGATTTTATATATCTTTCCCTTCCAAAATCACGTTTCCTATAAATTTATAGGCTATATTCCCTATAAAATCTCGAATTCAGTACATTCTAAATTAGTAATCTTCGATGACTGCATTAAATTTTTTTTTGTTGGGTATTGCTGTCTTTGTTTTTATACCCCACATACATGATGGTTGATTTTCTCACCATCAAGATAGTTAGTTTTGAATTGAAAGAGTATAAAAAGTGCTTAGAATATCTCTTGATTTGAAAATACAAGCCCCTAATTAAATATCTCATTTTCTCAAGTAAGTTTTACAAAAATTAAAAATCATCTCTCACATGTGCACCTTAGTTTCCCATCGGTTTTCCGATCATATTTGTGTGTAATCTGTATTATATTTATTCATTACATTAATGGATTATTTGTGCATGTGTGCTAAAACTGCGGGGGAAACTTTCCTCCACTACGGTTCGGGTCGGTTGTGTTTGCGTGAGATGCATTTCAGCATTCGATCACACATGCATACATGCATATAGAAACACGTAAGTCTCGATTTGCGCGGAGAATGGGGTAAGTTTTCAAATATATTTTCATTCGAGACGGTCGGTGCCGGTGGCGGTGGTAGGTTTGTAAGTTTAGACATGAGTTTGTACTTGCTTGCATATACGGACTTATGTACGTATACGTCCACAGGTATGGAAGACTGATATAGAAGTTACAACATATAAAGTAAAATTCATACCTGTACGATGAAAACAAATTGAATTGAATCACATTGCGGAGTCGATCAAATGCCAAGTGGTTAGTGGATGTTTGCTGTATACTTACATGAATGCATGGAAAAATTCTAGGAGTACCTCAAGCATCAGTATTTAGACCTACATTGTTTATTGTATATGTAAATGATACGTTAAAAACATTTAAGGTATGTAAATTATATTATATATATATGATACGAAATAAATAAATAAAATGAAGAGACATACACAAATATCAAATAATAAAACTGAAAAATTAATTGCTGGAACCTAGATTCGAACCACGGACCTCTGTCTTATGCGGACAGTGTTTTACCAATTTACGATTTTTTTGTCTCTGCATTTCATTTATTTATTTCATATCAAATATGACGGTACCCATTTCCTTAAATAAATGAAAGAAAAGAATCTCGGGGTGCTGTAAGTTCCAAAAAAAGGAACGAGATACCTTTAGTCAACAGGGAGTAGGTCATCGGACTTTGGCGGGCGGGAGCCATGGTCCCCCCAGATTATATGTAACAAAAAAAAAAGAAATCTATCATCCATATGTAAAATCTCAGGCTGTCTTAATATACCTTCCGAACTGACGATTCCCGAGATATTTTCCGAATTAAATTATTTGGAGAAGTTTCACTTCCATTTTGCATTTTGTGGTTATAAAAATAATATGTATTCCTTTCCCCGTGAATTTATATGTGAACAGCTTTACGCACGGTGAAGAATGGTTACCAGGTAAAATATTGCAACATAAATGTGTCATTCATTTGATTATTTCCGCTTGATTTTATACCTTTAAATGACAGCGAACCTAAGTCTAACAATTTCGTAAGAACCGCGGGAGCACGACCTCTAACAGCCGCAATTTATAGACGTATTAATTATGACGATTTCACGTGGGAACTGGGGTATTATATTAGGTTTTTTAATTCGTCGTACATTTGGACCAACACTGCTTGTAGGGAACTCGGGTAACTATAGACGCAATTCGGGAGACCTATCCACTAGAAGAAGATCATGTGCCATTTAAACGACGTACTTTTCGTAAACAGTAGATATAGTGAATTAGAATACATCGTAGTCAATATAATTAGTTCAAATTTTGTTTAAAGTCCATGCAATAAAGTACGCCACTCAGTAAAAGGGTTTATTGGTTCAATATAAGTTCGAATATTCAATTATGTGCCATCCAAAATTCTGTAGCTAGCTTAGGAGTTTCATATAGTTTAAACAATGGTTGAAACCTTGCACGAAGGAATCGATCACTCATACGGAGTCGTGAATACCGTGAGTATTGTTGAATTAAGAATAACTGCTTCAAGTCCTCCACTTTTGCTGCCAGTTCCAGGCTATGGGTACAATATAATTTAGTTATTTATCAAGACCCCGGTCGCACTCATCCCAGTGCTAGCCGTGACCTGAAGAAGCGTATTCGTTGGATCTGTGCAAAATAATATTAGAATTATTGGTTTACTTAATATTATGGAAGAAAGAAAGATATCATTAATAATAATAGCATTTTTTATTTCACGATTGCTTGAACATTTTTTACGCATAGGCATGCCTCGACGCGCGCCTCTGTCGGAAATCATTAAATGTTCGCGCAACTTATGTAAATTGCGTACTGACACGGGGAAAAGTATTAAAACTATCTATTTAAAATCCTTTTTTTGGGGCCAAACTAACGACGTATTTTGTTAAGTATAGATTATATTAATCGAGTTTTAGTTGTAATTATTATTTCTAGTAAGGGTTTTCTAATTGAGTATCGGTGCCAGGTTCCATTATGAGGCGGAAATAGTTCATAATTATAGCCGCCAGTAATTAATATTTTGTCGCCTAAGAGATAGCATTTTTAGAAATATAATTGTAGTATGTCTCGATCCAGACATACAGAATTTAGTATAACTACATTTATTTAGATTTTGCACTTAGAAAATGCAAAGGGAAGTATTAGAAATTATCAAATTTTGGATGAGAACCGGCAGAGGTGTTAGAAATATTTATTGCTAGTAATATTCTCAGAATAATATTTTATGAGAGGAATAGTTAATATTCAAGAGCAAATATCTTTATATTATATATTTTTAGTTAATTTGCACTCGAGAGAAATATTGGATGATAGTTTAATATTGTATAGAGTGATACGTATGGAAAATTATTTTATAAGAAAAATTTTATAGCAGAATATTTTAAAGAACTATATTTCACATTATATTGGTTGGATTCCGCCTGTCTCCGGTTCACCTTCGACAAAATTATAACCCTTTCAACCTCCCGTTGACGCATTCAACATACAAAATTATTAGATAATGAGAAAATGCATTATATTATTAATATATTATTTACGCGTTGTTGGTGAGACCCCCCCACAAATCATCACAAGTGTACCTATGTTAATATTATTAATGTGAATTTAAATAAAAAAAAACTAACAGATTTTGTGCAGAGCACAATGATTACTTTTAACGTTGACCGATGTAGATCCCGCCGTATCTTCATCGCGACCGATCGATGATACAACCATTGAATGTGGTGTTTAAATATACAATGTTTGTTAGTATTTTGTGTCCAACCAATCATAAAAATATACTAATCATATCAATGTGTAAACCTATTGAAATTTATCTAAAATATATTTCAATGATATATTGCGATGCATCGAATAAATATGTCCATAAAAAACATCCGTAAAATATACATTACGTCCTTTCGAAAAAGTGTCCACATATATTTGGGGTAAAGCCCGATGAAGACTTCTTCCTATAAAATTTTAATTTACAATACGAAGACCGCGGTAAAGTGCGCTCCACAGTACAAACAAGCAGTCGGAGCTCGTTTTCTGCTAAAATTGTCACGCGCCTTTTTTACGAGTTGCATCGCTTAAAAAACGAATGAGCGTTGAGGGTCGTCAATGGCCGCCACTTTATCGCGCTGTAAATGTCACAAAAGCCGTAAAAAACGTGAAAGGAAGCCGGCGGTCGTGAACGTGCGAACGAAACATTTTTTAGCAGACAACGAACATCAAAGTTTTTCACAATACGCCTACATGGAGGCACTTAATGTCTGTTTTATCAACGGAATTATAACAATCATTTGCCGTTATCGCTGGCAAACATCTGCGCGTATCGCGGTGGCGTATTTATTCGTGGAGGTGGTACTTGGAACATTACCTCTTTGGCAGACCGGTGCAGATATTTTGTAAGAGTGCACTTGATTGGATGATCATTTACTTTACCCTCACGTCCGTTCATCATTTATTTATTTTTCCAAATAAAACTGACGTAAGTTAATGATACGTATGAATAAGAACATAAGTTATCAGAATCAAATATATTAACCTGTGTCTTAACATATTTCACATAGAGAAAAATTTGAAACACATAAATAATAAGAATATATAAAAAATAGAAGACAAGTACAGTAGCAATAGAATAGAAAAAGTGAATATCTGTTGGCGAAAGGAACAACCGAATAAGTAAAAAAATGCAGGTTTTCAGGAAAGCCAAAATAAAATTTGAGAATTTGATTGAAAGGTTTGGCAGATACTTCGTGGTGCAACATTATAATTGAAAAAATGTTTTACTTTACTTTGTAATACACACACACAATATGAGTTATTAAATTACTACTGTAGTTTCGAGAGGAGCAGTCCCTCTCATCATGAGGTATAGATATTATCTATACCTCATGATGAGAGGAACTGCTCCTCTCGAAACTATAGTAGTAATTTAATAACCCATATTGTATGTGTGTAATACAAAGTAAAGTAAAACATATTTTCAATTTGAGAATTTCATTTGTTTACGAAATATTTTTTAAAGCCTTTGTTACTTTTATCTTATTTTTGCACCGGTAGTTTTGTTTTTTGCACAAGAACGTGGAACCAAGTTGATTAATGTCTTTTTTTCTTGCCAAATTTTTCAAATAATTAGGTAATCACGTTTTTTGTACTTTTACAAAAAACAAAAAAAATAATAGCATTTTATAATATTTTCTGATTCATCTAATTTTTCCTTGCTAGATACATATAGAAAGAACAACTCTGCATGCTTAACTCAAAACTCGATTTTATTGATTGAATTGGTAGTTTTTTTTGCCCATAGATATAATGAATTAATGAAATAGTCATGAATAATAACATAATGAAACGAAAATTATGAAGTAATGAAGAAATAATATAATAAAATAAGCGACAAAACAAAGACATAATAAGATACCCAAGTGAAGCATTATGAATCTCTTGCATCGCAGAGCATTTTATACATGTATGCAGATATTAATTAAATGTTGCGACGCAGAATAATATTCAATTGGATTCCTAGTTCATATGAAGACACAAAATAGATATCAATATCGGTGAACAAGTGTCGTTGTAAGCTTGGCACATTCCCACTACACGTGAGCGCAATCCGGAGTTGGTGCGAGCAACAGGAATGTAGAAGAGGCGATGTGTTCTAGTAGCCCTTGCTGGGACGTGAATGTTTATAAGTAAAAATAGGGGTGGACATTTAAATTGGTTTTAACAGTTCTCATACAAATTGAAAACGTCGAGAGCTGTGCGTTTCATTTCAATCTATCTACAAAATACTGTACACAGTGCATGACAGCTCTGTCTCTTATGGGGATTCGAGAGATTAGTTTCGCTTTGCCTTTGCAAATAATTTAATAGTTCCTTTTGATTGAAAAGATGATTTATTTACCACTAAAATAATATTCGTCATCATCAGCCAGAAAGCTTTCCCAAGAGTCTTCCACATTGTGCGAATTTCAGAGCGGCCTGTCCACCTCCTGATTGCCCTTGGCTACCCCTAGCACTGCACTTGTCCAGCGCCAGCGATTGCCTGTCCTCACAAAAAATAATGGAAGAATAAGAATCATCGAAGACGTTTTTCGATGTTTTACTAAAATCAAAATTATATTTGCGATCTTAAAAAGTTCGATAAAAATATGGTACAATACGAGTATGTACGTTTATACTTTTTATCTATACTTTTATTTACGCTTTAATAAAAATAAAAATTTGTATAAAGTGTTCGAATAGAGCGAATATTCTTGTTTATTGGAAGCATTTTTATAAAACTATTTTTTAACGACGGGTATCAGAAACTTTAAAATTACAGTCCAAAAATTCGAATCTCAAGATAATTAAAGAAAGTAAACATAAAAACACTAAGTGTTTTTTAATTATTTTTTATAACAATACCACAGAAATTTTAATGAATTCTACATATAATTAAACAAAACTTATTTTCAATTAATAATTTATAAAATTATTACGTTATAATATTGTTATGCTAAAAATTAAACCAGGGGCACCAAAGTAATGTAAATATTTCATTTCACCTTCCACGGAAAACAATTTTTTTTTATTGGTAAAACTTTTCAGTTAACACTGGTAAAGTTGATATTTGTTAAACAAACTTAAAAAATCTAATAGACAAGATTGTTGGAAGTGGTTAAGATACTTGCATAGTGATTCAATGGTCGTGGATCCGAGCCTCATTTCAGACCAACAATTTAGAACGATTTTCGTAGTACAGGTGTACCAAAAGCTTAGTTTGAAAAAAGTAAGAATACAGATGTGATACGTATTCTGTGTATGCGTATCGATTTAAAAAAATAAGGCGTAGAATTATTAGTTTTTATTATAATTATCGAGGTTTTTGGAATATACGAGTCAGGGGAAAATGGTAAAGAAAATATGTTGGGGGGGAAGTTGAGGCAACGTGGACTGAGAATATGGAAATGTGATGGTAAGTGAATAAAAAAATTCAATAAAAACAAATCGTTAATCAATTACTGAAATAAATAACTTTTCGTAAAGTAAAATTATGCGTCACCATTTATGTGCGTTTGTTTCACAGGCAGGATACAAAAAAAGATAAATATTACATAAAATTAGATAAAAATGACATAAATAAAATATACTTAAATATTAAGAAGCACGAACTTTTTTGTTTCATATAAATTAATCTTTATATTTACTGATCGTACTTATTTGTTTTTTATATTCATGGTAACAATACAATTTTCAGTTTACTTAAAGGCAATGCTCTGGAGAACCATTAGTCGAATCGTGAATAGTGAATTTATAAACAGCCAGAAGTGGCATCCCTTTGTTTCATCAGAATGTAGACATTTTTCTTAAACTCCGTGGGAATACATGCAGACTTGAGATATTTGAGATTGCATTTTAAAGCGAAGAAACAATTGCGATTCCGGGAAAAAATATATAAATGCATTTGTAAATTATCCAATTTACTAACCGCTGTGAAATATTGAATTCAATTCCACAGACCTCGACTCATATATTATAATTTATTTTAAATTCTAAAAAATATGAAAATAACTATTTACATATTTTTTAGAAAGTGGTTTAGGTTCGTCAAGTTTGTAGACATAATTTAAGTACAATTATTGTGCAATATATGCGTAGTACAATGAATCTATCTAAGTAATAATTATGGAACATTTCGAATCAAAGGCATTTCCTTTCATCATCAGGATTATTTGATCAATAAACTTGACGAAAATTTACACAAAAGATCTAGTTGGTGTCTGCTTTGATTTATAATTCTACTTTAATAGCTGGTATTATAATTTTATTGCGTATGTGGCCAAAAGCCCCAACCTAATTAGAATTATATTCATTCCTCTAGTTCTATTATACACAGATCTTCCAGATGTTTATCCTTTGGGTACGCAATTCCACTACGATAAGTCTGCCTTTGTCCTTCCTTCGTCTAAAATTTCAAGAATAAATGAAGTAAAACCTGCTTATAACATAATGCTCATGCGTACTATCATAAGTACTATAAACATTGAATAATAAATTTTGTAAGGTTAAATTTGATGTTTCTGTGACGGTATAACTGTAAATTTGTTTATGATACAAATTAAATCGAAGATTTATTAACACAAAAACATATAAACAAATTTATGGAGAATAAACGTTTTCTATCCGTAACGCAAAGTAAAAAATTCCAAGTTCTACAGCAAGTCATATTATTTAAGGTATTTTAGGAGCTGAAATTAAAAAAAAATATGCAACGACATATCGTTTTGTTTAACTTTAAGTCTACTTAAAAAGTAAATGTTATTTCTGAATATATATATATATATATATATGAAGGATTATTTTCTAGGATAACCCGCGTATTGTAGTCTTGAGAAAGACTGTTATATTGTACCCAACGTTTCGGACAGATAGCACTGGCCATTTTCAAAGGGATTTTGCGCCTTGTATTTCGAGTTCTGTTTTGAATTGATGGCAAGCACACCCGTTCACTCCAGAAGTCGAGATCCAAGTGAAACCTAATGCGAGACTAATTGCTGAATTTACGTTGTGACCTGGGAATTCTTCTATTATTGTTGGAAATTCCGTTATTGTTAGTTATATTAATATGTTCATTTACTGCGTCTGTACTTGGAATTCCAAGTTCTGGAGTGAACGGGTGTGCTTGCCATCAATTCAAAACAGAACTCGAAATACAAGGCGCAAAATCCCTTTGAAAATGGCCAGTGCTATCTGTCCGAAACGTTGGGTACAATATAACAGTCTTTCTCAAGACTACAATACGCGGGTTATCCTAGAAAATAATCCTTCATCTTTTACCCGCGAAAATCTTAATATTAACACACACACACATATATATATATATATATATATATTTGATTTGCTTATAACATTTACCTAATCATCATTTAAAAATCAACTTTAATGATGAAAAAATCTGGATTTCCTCACTCCTGAAATCAAGACAATTTTAAATAGATTTTTGCATTGCGAAGCCATCAAAATAAAAGAGTTTTATAACAAACAATAAGCACAGTCAATTATAAATAAGGTATAGGTATCGATTATATCTTTTGATATTCCAATCAGAACCACGCGCGATCATCACAAACTGAACTTTTCCTTTGAACCGAGCCATTCAACCATCTCGTTTATTACAGAACCTACTGAATAGATATTAAACTGGGCTAACTGAAGAGGGTTTTAATGTTTGTATCCAAATTAAAATGCTTATAACTCTAAAAACTTTACTTATTATAAAGTGCTACGAGGCATAAGAGATTCAGCCGTGGCTGGTGAATAAATCTACGCTTCTCAAACTTTTCTCATCACTAGTCGTTAATAGCAGACATTTTATAGAGTACTTGGAATCAATACGGGTAAATTGAGGTTCTCAAAACTCATAGAGGATAACTAACTGATGAAATAAAATGTTTTCTCGGTTCGGTCACTGTCTTTTCAGTATTAAAAAATATTCATAACTATGTATTTGAAAATTGGTTTTTACACTTTTTGACGTTATTTAAAATAATTTTATTTTATTGTATGCTCTATATTCTATGCTTTGTAGAAATATGTACTGTATAAGATGACGACTATAAATTGAACAAAAATATTTATAGGGGTCTGGAAAACGGAGTAAACTATATAAAAATCTTTTTATATGGCACGTTTAAATGATAGCAAAAATAATATGCGTATTTAAAATACATATGTCTCTTCAGAAAAGTTTAATTATTTTTCATGAGGTACATATATTTTAAAAACATGTCTTTTTGATATCATTTTGACGTGCCATATTAAACGATTTAGGTATAGTTGACTCCGTTTTAAAGACCCATATAAATACTTTTGACCCTTCAGAAGATAATTTATGGCTGGCCAGGTCTTGCACACTCAATTTGGATACTCGGTATTACTTTTATTATTATAATTTAATCCAAAATAACTGAACAATACAAAACAGAATAATGCACAATGCATGCGCAGTATATCATTATCTGAGGCAATTTAGAATAACCATGTGTACCTACATATATATATCAGTGTCATCATTGTATACAAGTAAAAAACTGCACATTACTAAAGATTCTTCGGAAACAAATTTTAAATAAGTAATCCTTGCCTTATAAAAAAGGTAATCTAAAATTCTAGCCGTAATCCGTGGCGATGTCTAAAGTTTTTATTTTCTACTGTTTCTGATTTTTGTTTATTTTAGACTGTTTACAACTTCCTCTTAATTCTTCTTGTATATTACTGTTTAAGTCAAATTTATATATACTTTTTAATATATTTTTTATATATACAATTAGTAACAGCACAAACTAAATTTATAAAAAAATTTACGCCAGGGACTCTATGTATTATATATATATATTATATATGTTTCTCTACACAAAAAGAAGAAAACGACACTAGTAATATATAGTAAAGTTTTACATAAACATAATTTTTGAGACATGATTCTATTGAGAATCTCTGTTCAAATACCAAGTATTGGAAGCACGCTGAAAATGTATTACCAATGATTCAGGAATTTAAATAATTTCCGATTTAAACTTTTAGATGAACTTAATATTAAATAATTGCGCAATGTTTTCTCTATTTAAAAGAAATGTAGTGCATATTAAAATTTTATCCATTTGCGTGGGCAGGCCCTCTCCATTTATTATTTTAAACAAAAATTTGGAAGTTTATAATTTAAATGGCAAAATCTGACAAAATTAGTAGGTACCGTTCACTTTCGAAAGATATTTACAACGCAAATTTAGTGTATTTGTCATTTTTTGAAAATGTGTAATTGTTTAAATATTTGATTATCATAATTAACTGTAAATAGTTACGGATATTTTATACGAACCGTATGTTTTTCCGAGAGACAAATTTCGACGTTTCGTTGAAGTCGTATTCATCGTCATCAGGAGAACGACCTGTACCCGCGGAGGTATATGGCGGACTGATTAATGTTTCCGTGACCGGGGGACCGTGATCCAGATTAGTGAGGGAGCCCATTGAAATATACAATTTTCCCAATTTCAATAGAGATGACAGTTACAAAGTATCAAATATTTGGCGCCCTGTTCCACGACCTTAATTCAACCTTTGAGAGACGTCGCAGATAAGTCCGCCGACGTAATTAGCACATATTGCACACTGGCGACCTCTATCGTAGAAGAAGTGAACACTCCACAACAAAGTGCATATAATTTACGCCACCGGTCACGGAAACATTAATCAGTCCGCCCTATACCTCCGCGGGTACAGGTCGTTCTCCTGATGACGTTGAATACGACTTCAACGAAACGTCGAGAATTCTCACGGAAAACATACGGTTCGTATAAAATATCCGTAACTATTTACAGTTAAATATGTCTAACAACCGTAATAATAACCTTAACTCTTTAAATTGATTATAAAATATTTTACACTGGAATAAAAAAAATTAATACATTTTTGTAATAACGTGAGACATGTTTTATTTACCAATTATTTATCCGAAACTATGTTAGCAGGTGGTGATCTCAAATTAGTTTCTCTCTGCAAAGTATACAATTTTAATTCATAAAAACACTCCACTCCAATGGATAAAAGGTGAGCAGAATATTGAAGACGACCAGTGGAAAGCTACGATAATGCAGTAAACTCAAAAAAGATCGATGAATTACCGTAAAGAGGAGCAGATTTCTAAAGAATCCAAGCGAATTCTTAGAATTCATCTCAACTTCAAAAGTGCACTTATAGTGTTTATACAATAGAATTAAGCCTTATATTTTATAATATGAAAAAAATATATTACAAAGGAATATAAGTGAAAATATCAATGTAAACATCTGTCTCAATCTCAAATAAAAATCAAAAGGCTTAACGTCGACTACCAAACTGATTTGTCGAAAAAATATTTTGTGCGAAGATTAAATATAACAAGTATAATAAACAATACAAGAGTTTGAAAAAATGGCACAAAGGGCAAAAATTAATATTTGTTTAAGAGCGGCGGCAAATAATATAATATTATTACATATTCATAGATTTATCTGAACTATGAAATCTTTATTATTATTATTACTAATTCCTTGTAATTAATACTAAGGATTCCAGTGTAATACATGAAATAAAATAGTGTTAAGTATATTATAAATCTAAAAGTAGAATTATAAATTTTTATCACTAAGAAAAAAGGCATACGCAATACATAAACATATATTTTTTTATATGTTACGTTAGGATTCTTCTATTAATATTTAAGTCTAGAAACGGTGAGTGTTTTGTTATGTGTCCCTCATGTAAAAAAAACTTATGCTCGTATGAAAAATAATCCAACTAAAAACAAAAATACAAAAAATTATGTTAGAAGAGACTATATACTGCGAAGACGTATAAAAAAATCAACGTAAGTCGCAATATTAAAATGGCTGCTTTTAATTCTTTTGTAAATACAATAGGTTCACTATAATATATGGTCAGCCAAAATGGATTCTTACGGAGAGAGTGAGATAAAGAATCCAGACTGCCGAAATATGTTAACTTAAGAGAGTAGCAGGAGTAACACTGTTTTACCGAGTATACCGACGTAAAGGTGATCAGCCTAAGATATATACATATCTAGTGATAGAAAAACCTCAATGAAGGTAGCTTGGATACGCCATGCATATGACCATCATTTTGATCATCTGTTCGCAAAGGATGGCCATCAATAATGTATCATCTTGACAGCTCTAAAAGGAAGATGGCCGGTGGGTCGCCCCAAAATAAGCTGAGATGGACGGCAATAAATATATAATAAAAATCGCCGGATAGAGATTGGTTAACTAGTATCGAAGAAACGTAAGATAGGAGAAGAAGGAATCGCCTTGTCGCGCCTGGGCCCCAGGCCCTCCCTGGGAGACGAAGATAAATATGAAGACGCTAGAGTTTTTAAATTTATTTATTAAATTTTTATATTCAGTTTGTAGAACCCAAGGGATGTCAGTGGGAGCATTGAAGTATGACTTCAACCATATATTTTTTGAAAAAAATCTAAATTAAACATATATCTTGTAATATTCCTACTATTATTATTTATATGTTTCAGGTAAATAGTTCATTTAATTTATTTTTTCTCCAAAATATATCTTTACGTAGAAGTCATACATCAATGTTCTCACTGCATGCGCCTGCTCCATGTTTACATATACGAAATTAAAATAAATCAAATTTGAAAAAAAAAAAACAAAAATTATATCCTCCCCAATCCTAAAAATGATCAAAAAACCTAAAATCAAGTCAATAAAAAATAGTATTGAAACAAGATGCTCAAATCCGGGTTAAATTGCGCACTATCGAAGGCCGTCGAGATCTCTGGAACACTCCATAACACTCTGAAATCATTTATAAACGTCTGGTACAGTCTGGAAGTGACGGGAATATTATAGTTAACACTAGAAATGTATAGACTAAACCAGGTGGTTTGAAAAACCAAGTGTTTTGTATAAAAAGCGATGCCAGCGCCGCGGCGTTCATAATTGTTTGGCTAAACTTTACTTTATGGCCTCACTCGATTTTCTTAAAAATAAGTATCCTGTAAAAATAAGTATCCAAGTAAGTGCCCTGATAGCATAACTGAAATCAAAATTTGGCGGTCGTCAGTATTTAAAAAGTTATTACACTTTAAAGTTTGGAGATTTTCCATACGTTTTGACATTTCAATAATTTTATCTATAATATATATGACGCGAACCATAGACAATTTTTCACCAAGATTTTTTTCTTTGAAATACACAAATTGAAAATTTTTTCCCTTTCCCAGTATACGGGGGCACATTGTTACGAAAATATACATTCATATTGATGAAAATATTTTATTTTCCTTTGAATTAGACAAATTGAAAATTTTTGCCTTTTCCCAGTATACGGGGGCACATCAGCACGAAAATATACATTCATAGAGTACCTACCCGGAGGCACAAAAACTGTGGAACGTCCCCACGACTGCTTTGCCACCAAACCATAACACAACGAGTTAAAACCCTGACGGGCCGTAGCAGGCGAATATACGGGGGCACATTGGAACGAAAATATACATTCATATTGAAAATATATTTCATAGTTATAAGGAAATAGGCACAAAATGATCAATTTTTCAAAATATGTTTTATAAAAAATGATAATGTTTATAAAACATACTTTTTTTCAAATCTATGTATTTATTATTGCATCATGATTTTTTTCTTAATTATGTTTCGTACCTTGCTAGAATTATTAATGATTTTTAATGAAAAAATATGTGGTGAAAAATTATCTATGGTTCGCGTCATATATATTATAGATAAAATTATTGAAATGTTAAAACGTATGGAAAATCTCCAAACTTTAAAGTGTAATAACTTTTTAAATACTGACGACCGCCAAGTTTTGATTTCAGATTTGACATCAGGGCACTCAACTACGCCAGGATACTTTTTTTATGAATGTCAGAGTGAGGCCATAAAGTAAAGTAATACTAAACTTTACTTTATGGCTTCACTCGATTTTCTTAAAAATAAGTATCCTGGTGTAGCTAAGTGCCAATTTTTTGGTATTACTTTACTTTATGGCCTCACTGATGACTGACTGATGCGACTGAGCAAGCGACAGCAGTGTTACCAACGCGCAGATTAATTCCAAGCGACAGATATCGCGAAAAAAAATATTTCCCAGACGAGTGATCTATTGCGAAATAGTGTGAATTAAAGAAAGGTGTTTAAATTTAATTTTTGCCCACTGTCTTTGTGAATTTGTTAAAATAATTAATAATTCATTTCCAGTGTTTTAATTTACCTCTCACATCCGCGTCTCGTGACAGTATCAAATCCAAATATAGTAATCTTGTGAGTCAAAATAAATAAAATAAAATACTAAATAAAGACACTGATAACATATTTCAGTAAATCGTTTAGAGGAAGGTGAAAAATTGACAATTAAGCTTGTCATAATAAAAAATTATTACAATAATGTCATTAGTAGACACTCATTTATAATCAAAAACGGAAAATTTTTTATGATAGTTCCTCTGAGAAAAAATACCTGTATACATCGAGTTCACTGAAACTATCTAATTAAAAATAGAGGAAGGGGTAACAAAATCATTTCATCAACAGTTTGTACATGGTTTATCAACAGTTTGAAAATGGCCTTAACCGCCAGAATACCTGTAATATTCAAATAATACTTAACAAAAACTAGTTGAACTCAATAATAACATTTATAATAATTTTATTAATTTTAAATTTCTTAAAAAAAAATAGTAAAAACGTTTTCGGTAGTGTACACGAACAACAAAATTTATAGGCAAAGGTTCCAACGTGGCCTGGTAATAGCGTCTTTGTGGCAGTAACTCATTTATATAATTTATCAGGCATTTGAAATCAATTTCAGACATCGTTCATTTCTTAAATATTATTAACTCTCCCTAACGACCGCTTCGGGAAGACGAAACGACGATTGAGATATCAAACTTACTGACACGTAACTTTGCTACCGTTGCAGTCTTTAGAAAATTATTTTACACAATTTCAAGTAAAGCAGTTAGTTGCTTTTATTATAATTTATGATGAACACTTTCGTTTATCAGCACGTAGACCTTCTGTAGGGTAAAACTGTCATTTCACTGTTCACTTAACCGACGAATGCCTCCTGGAAGTATGCTCGTGACACTGAATCAGAATAACATCAAAGGAATGTCATGTACGCAGATGTACGAAGCGAAGACGAATAGAACGTAACTTACTACGCACACAAAATGGGTGCTGATATTAAATTTACATGAAGATAAGTTAACCATATAATATAAGAGTGTCACACGTCAAAAAATGCGAACGCGGATTTAAAGTCAATTAAAAAGCTGTATGGAGCATGTACGAGTATTAAACCTCTCCCAAAACTATTACCAAAAATATTACCTGTACTGTAGTTACAAATATGTATAACATAATAATGTAGTTACATATTATAATATATGTGGGGTATAAAAACAAAGGCAGCAATATCCAAAAAATATAAAAATATTTTGAACGGAGTCACTGATGATTTTGAGAGAGTTTTCCGAAGCAGGATTCTCCCACACATTTGACATGAATATGTATGTTAATTAAAACATTTTATAAACTCTTCATTTATAACATTTACTTTTGAATGTACTTTTGTTATGTAAATGTTGTATACAAAATTAAAATTGAATTGAATTGAATTGAAAATAAAATCTCGAATTCAGTACATTATAAATTGGCAATCTTCGATGACTGCATCCAATATTTTTGGATATTGCTCCCATTGCTTTTATACCCGCATATGTAGTTACATATGTAATACCTCAGTTAATTAAATTATTTATTTGAAATCTGTGCAAGTTAAAAATTATTCAATAATATAATTAACTTATTACTGAGCTAAAGTCACTTCTTCAAATATGTGGTCTTAAAACAAAATAAAGAAATCAACTCATTGTCTAGGGTTTACTAAAGTAAATATTTGGAATAAATTCCAAAGTAAAATTAACATAAAGTACGTCAACGATTTGCTATTCACAGTAGCGTTAATAGATTTTCAATTGTGATATATAACAGTTTGTGACAATTTCAACAATTTTATGGAAATGTATAGTTATAATCACGCCTGAAAAAATAGTTAAAAAAATACATTTATCCTCAAAATTAAGAAAAATAACAAAACTTTCACGTAAAATATTAAAAGTAATGAACACGAATAATATATTTAAAAATAATTAGAAATTTATGAAAACAGATTATAAAATAAAATTATATTTTATAGAAATAAACTTTGTTTATACCACTTTGTTGTTGAAAAAAATTCGACATGTTTCAGAGCCCATGGCCCCTTCATCAGGATAACAAATGTATACTAACAAAATTAAATTAAAAATCGAAGTATTATATTAAAAATCAAAATATTAAAAAGTTAAAATCTTTTAAATTTATTTTCATATTCAGTAGGTTTTTATTATTATTTATTTTCCATATATAACTTTTTAATATTTTGATTATCTATACTTTGATTTTAAAATTTTAATTTTGTTAGTATACATTTGTTATCCTGACGAAGGGGCCATGGGCTCTGAAACATGTCGAATTTTTTTTCAACAAAAAAGTGTTGTAAACAAAGTTTATTTCTATAAAATATAATTATAATGTCACCACAAAATAATATTGCTGTGTTTGAAGAAGAAGTTATAAAATAAAAAATACGAATAAATTACGTGAATTTATTTATTTTTATTTATTTATATAAATTGAACGACACATTGTTCACAAAAAAAGGAGTTTGTGGGAAGTTTTCTCACTCCCAATTCTAAATTACGCATCGTGATCATCTGTCTAGCCAATTGAAATTTATTAATTTATTTCCACATATTTGGTCTTTGTTTAAAAATTTATAAATCAATTGAATAATTTAGTTTGGGTCGTTTTAGAATTTTTTTTTTAAATGTATGGTACCTAATGAATAAATTTAAAGTTGATGGGTACAAAAATGTGAAGCAAAATTAACATGAACTAGAGGAACTATGAATGAAGAAAAATGAAATAGAGAAACAGAGAAGAGATGAAACAGTGAATTTCGCTCATATTGCTAGACGATCACCTTAAAATTATAATAATGCAACTTTTATCAAATTGTTACATTGCTATCAGCGTATATCACCACCAATCGTACCAAACGTACCAATCACACATGTAGGTAATAATGTGTAATACATACATAACTCTGAGCTGTGATAAAATTATGAATCATCCGACTTTACTTCTAATCTCCATGTTTAACGATTCGCTGACTTCAGTTGGCTGCATGAACAAATATTGCATTTTTATTTGTATTAATTTTGATATTTTATTAAAAAATATCAAAATTATTCGGAACTTTTTGATCACCGTTTATCTTAATTACTCCATAAAACAGGTGAGTGAGCGTTCTACACGTTATAATTATTTATTTTGTGTAATAGACGATGTTTTTTTAATTTATTAGAAGTTGGCGTATACTTAAGTAATGGAAATCGTTTACTTTTATTGAGATGCTAATATGTAACGTTAATTAAAAAAATCCACAGCATTAAATCGTCAAAACACACGCGGATTCGAATAATTGAAACGGAACAAACGCAATAAATTTGGAATATTTTCCATTTGAACACACACCGAGCGCTCTTTTCGATTGATATTCATAATTTTTAAACGTAATTCGAAATTTAAAAGGGATTCCGAATTCAAATCAAATTTCGAATACATGTGAATTAATCAGCCATTTTCCGCTCCACGAATTCATGATTCGGCAGATGGCGTTCCAGCGGCTCTCCCCCCTCGCGCCTCACGCCTCGTGCCAACCCCCGCCAGCGAACAGATTTCGCGGTGAAAACAAAAAATAAATGTAATGTTACATCGATTGCCAATATTCAGGGACAGAATATGTTCTTCCCGTAATGTGGGCGCAGTGGGAATAAATATAGACAACATAAGCCGTGTTCAAAGGTACGCGCGAGGACGAGTACGGCGTGAACAAATTTAAATACCAATGATCGGTGTGTTGAAAATATAATGGAGGAGTTTTTGCAAATAAGTGAAAAATTATTAAAACACTTAGGTATTATTCATTTCTGATTTCTTAAAAATGCTACAATTTGTTTGATAAGTATTTTTAATAATAAATTGTAAGTATTTTAAAGAATTTATGGTATGTATATAACAAAACCTTTATACGCAGGTATGGATGATTAAATTCAGAAATTTAAATAATTTTATTACAGGAACAATGCTAAGAAATCGAATCCGCAATGACCTACGCATCGAAGATAGTGTGCGATGAAGTAGAGCAAAAAGAAGATTCTGAAGACATCATCTAAACGGAATGAACAATTCAGCTAACGAAATTCCACCCGGTCATCGTCTTCCTGTAAGACCGCCTAAACGACGGAGGGACACTTGGAACTGGATGTCCCAAAAGCAGCAGCTTTCTACCAGAATAGATCGACAGATCTAGAAGAATAATTAGAAGAAGAAGAAAGATTTTATAAATATATGACAGTGTGAATAATAAAATTTGGTTATATATTTTTTGTAAAGAAATTTTATTGGTTAGGTTAACGATCAGGATGTTATAGATGAACTTTTTATCTATTTAAAACATTGATAACGTTCTTTTAGTACTAATCAATGTAATGCCGACGGCTTATTGCATATGAACTAACATTTTGTTATATATAAATAAATTACATTCTCAACTCATTTCACTGTTGCAAAATCCTGTCAGGCTTATTACAAAATTAAATTGGAATTATTTCGTACATTTATAAGTGCATTTTTACTTGAACAAATTGATATACAAAAATGTATGTCTATGTAATAAATGAATTTTTCAGTTCGAATGAGTAGCAAATACAAATTTTAAAAGAATGTCGCGATTTAATAATTTGTAAAATATTTTAATTGTTTAATTTAATTAATTTTTTTACCACACTTGGCCATTAAGCCTTCAAAAGTACACATTATAAACAAAATAACAAAACACTACAAAAGTATACAGTTCATTAAAAATACAATACACAAAGTTTTGAAAAAATCAATATTACTACAGGAAAAATCAGATTGTGAATCCCAATAATCATTACACTGCAGAACATTGGGAAACTGAACTTAGAAAAAGCAACTACATATAGGAAAAATAAAAATGTACATTCAAAAACTCCCTCCCAACAATTGTTGCGGTGAAACTGAAAACGTAAATTAAAAATGCAAATTAAATTGTAATAAAAATTGAATCAATAAACATTTGCAATTATGTACGTCATCTGAAAATATGTATATCTGATTCAAGCATATTTATTATTTAGCCTGCGTAATACGTTAATATAGAGACGTTTATAATTTATATTTATAATGTGCTTGAACCGCGGTCTATCCTCTCAAACGGTTTAACACAATTCTTCAGGGAGTGGGTACAAATGACGGGTCAATCAGTCGCTGGAGAATCGGGCAAGCGCCTAGTACGGCAGCCTTGCGGTACTCCAGCCCCGGGCTAGGGACACGAAAAAGTATCGATACTTTGTAGTATCGAGTACTTTTCTTTCGATACCGATACTTTTTATTCGATACTTTTACTCAATGAGTACTTTTTGGCAAGAATCGATACCTTTTCTTGGTCACTTTTTTGCCATTTTTTGGTTACCTTTTTCACTTCTTTCTGGCGACCTTTTTTTGGGTATCTTTTTTCTGGCGACCTATTTTTGGGTATTTTTTTCATTTTATTTTTGACGACCTTTTTTTGGTTACATTTTCATTTTTTTCTTGGCGACATTCTTTTTTTTTGGTCATCGATATATTTTCCTATGATATTATGATATTTTCCCGATGTACTCGATACTTTTACGAGTACGATACTTTTTTCCAATACTACTCATGAGTACAGTATCGATACTTTCTATTCGATATCGTTTCCCTACCCCGGGCTTCTCTGCAGGACCAGAGCAGATCCATTGCCAAGGCCAAAGGCTCGAACACAAGACCACTTCGATCTCCGTATAGATATAAAAGTATAAAATATATTTTCAAGATCACGCAGAACACACTGAAGCATTTGTATTCTGAAGTATTTAAATATTTATTGTAATATTCCATTAATGTTTTACGAGCGAAAGTTACGCCATCTCTTAGCATAATTAAGGCGAACCCTTGGGGTACTTGATATAACGAAGAACACCTTTGGTGTGTGTGTTGTATCTGTGGATGGCGCCATCTCTTGGCAGACTTTAACACTAGTTCCTTAGCTGTCAGGAATAGAGAAATGGCGTTTTAAGCGCCATCTATACGATTATTCCGAGAATAAAATTGATTGGCTTTACATATTTAATTTATATTTAATATTACAGGCTGGCAATGAAAAGTTATACTTTGCCTGGTAGATTAAACAGGAACATAATATATCATTAACGAATTTACTTCAGGAGAAATAAATAAGTTATTAAAAATTAGTATTAAAATATAATATCAGATAAATCAGGTCAGAAAAAAAATCAAATTCAAAATATAAAAGATAAATCAGGGCAAAAAATTCTTCTGTGTACCTAAATATGTTGATAGTTTATATTTTATAATTTGTTGATGTATTCCGTTGAATCAGGCCAAAATCGTTTAGTTATTATTTAGTCTATTGGTACTGCAGGCACCTGTTTCTGTATTTCTATTTACTCATCACTTTTTCAATATCAAACGTAAAAAAACTATTATATATTCGTAGGTTTCCGATATAATGTTCAAATATGTTCTGGATTTTTGTTGATGATATTTTCACATCGGTGATTTTCACAAATTTTAATTGGTTTGCGATATCCCAACATCTTGATCCCTATTATATGACATTCCTATTATATTACACCTTATGACGCGATGGATAGGAAAATATATAAAATAAGTAGGTAATAATTTTATTATAAAAGTTGCTGTAAATTAGATTGTTTTACACATGTATTATCTTCTTCCAATGTATGAAATATAAAATTGATGTCAATATTTCTAATACAATTTGACATTTAACACATGTCTTGACATTTCTCATATAAACATTATACGTAGGTAACTACATGAATAAGTACCTTCTTTATTTATAGCAGGTTATTATTTCAATCGTTTTATTCCGAGACTACATTAAATTTGATGATAATTCAAAATTATAGATTTTGTATTTTCAATACTAATTGTATAATTATTCAGTAAAACATTGGTACGTTTAGTGGTTGGTGCAATCAATATAAATTATATTTAATTGCAAATATAACACGTACATGAAAGTGTACATCTACGACTATGTTCGAGTGTGAGATTTACAATCAGAGGTACTCAAACACTTCGCAAAATTTCTTTATTCTGAAGTGTTATAGAGCATGTTATTACGTTAATCTTAATTTTTGAGAACTTGTAAAAAAGTAGATCACATTTGTGATGATCCGCGTAGTGTGTTGGTAAGCGCATATTGTATGGGAATAAATGTAGCGGCGTTCCGCGACCGAAGAGACGCGGCGGAAGACCCGCGTAGTGTGGCGCCGGCCTAACTGAATTATACGCGGGGGGACCCGCTTCCGCTGTACCTCAATTCCCTCGCCTTTAGTTCTTATCTGAACAATTTTATACTCTATGTCGTAATGTACAAAAATTGGCTTGTACTAATAAATCGAATATATAATACGAATAAATAAATCATTACAATAGCTAAATCATCGAAAAACCTCGTAAAGTGAATATAATTAACTTTATTATAAAGAAATGACTAAAAACTTTCTGAAATCACGATAAGGAGCTTTTGATATCCTGTTAACTCGAGACGCGGACTTTTCCGTCGGAGGGTCAGACGACCTTAAGGACGCCCGAATAATTCCCGCAGTTTTCACCCCGCGGTTGTAAATTATTTCATCCCACAAAATTTAATTACACAATAAAAAAATAACGACTGTTTTTCGTATAACGGCCGTTAATACGGGGGTTACGCGAGCGGCGAAGTTTGCACTCCGCTCTGCGCGCGCGGCGCTCGCTCCACCACAAGTTGAGCGGACCCGCCTCCGCGCGAATCTTCCTTTGCAAGATTTATCTTAAAATTTACGCGCAAATACGGATATTTTCCAACGGGGGTAATTTTGTCGCACAAAATATCCGCGTGGCTCACCGGAGTGCAAATACATTTCCGTTCGGCAATTTTACACCCCTTTTTATATTGCGATTGGTGTTCCAGCTCGGGAGTCTTTGACTTTGGAGATTTCTAATCGGGTTCCCTCGAAGGGCTGGATAAAGCGGGTGGCTTTGGCGCTTCGGACAAACTATCGGAAGATCATTTGACATTCAAATGAAACGGTTTTATTACTCCCAGACGGACCCGAGAGCGGGCGAGTGCGCGGCACGACAGCCGAATTACGAAGTTTTGCGGACATTCTCGCAATTAATTGTCCGAAGCCCGGCTTAACGCATTAGTAATTAAGAGAAAGTGATGAAGTAGTTTTGCATATTATTGTATTTTTTAATAAAAAACACACGAAAAAATATTTTTTTCTTTAGTTAGAGTTATCTTTATTATATTCAATTCTTATAGAGTAGGATCCAGCGACCGCCAGACTTACGTTAAATATTAAACCTGCAATATTTTCTGTAGATGTACAATATAGTGGTTAAGAAGGTTTGGATATTATGATACTTGAGTTCGGGAGATTTTGGCAGATAACAGGTAATAAGTATAAAAAAATTGTGTAAATAAAACGATAAAATATAAGGTATCGGGGATATTGTTAAACAGTGGCGCCAATAAAATATATAAAATTCAGTTACTATGACGTAAATAACATGATTATTTATGGAGTTTCAAAGCGTCTGGCAGAAGAAATGACCCGCGAATAGCAGATTAATATGAGTGTGTAGTACCCACTGTTCCGTTAATGTTATTTTTACGTTTTACTTATTCATTTTTTTGTACCAGTAAATGCATAAATCCCTCGAACTTAAATGTCATAATCTTCTTACATACTATAGTGTACATCTACAGACGTATTTCAGGTTTGATACTATAATATGAACTTACTATAGTGTACATCTACAGACATATTTCAGGTTTGATACTATAATATGAACTTACTATAGTGTACATCTACAGACATATTTCAGGTTTGATACTATAATATGAACTTACTATAGTGTACATCTAAAGACATATTTCAGGTTTGATACTATAATATGAACTTACTATAGTGTACATCTACAGACATATTTCAGGTTTGATACTATAATATGAACTTACTATAGTGTACATCTAAAGACATATTTCAGGTTTGATACTATAATATGAACTTACTATAGTGTACATCTACAGACATATTTCAGGTTTGATACTATAATATGAACTTACTATAGTGTACATCTACAGACATATTTCAGGTTTGATACTATAATATGAACTTACTATAGTGTACATCTACAGACATATTTCAGGTTTGATACTATAATATAAACTTACGTCTGGCGGTCGCTGGCTCTTAGTCTATTACCAATCTTCTCGTTTTTATACTTATTTTAATAAATTATTTGACAACTTTTTATATTATATAATATTTACTCTCCATGAACTCATTTATAACACAACGTATTTATTTGTTCAATGGATATACCTCAATGCATTAGATAAGTAATAATTAGAATAAACGTGGCTCTCGATAGTTGAAGTCCCGACTTGGGTGTTAAAAAGTGTTTGTTGTCGATACCTTGTTCTTGACCCAGTTTGTAAATACTTTACCAGTTTAAAATACCAAGACAACGTTTATTATTGTGAACACAATTCTAAGATATTCAAAACTTAAATTAAAAAAATTAAATTAACACATAATATTTTTTTTATATAAATAAATTAGTTTAAAATATATTTTAATGTTTATAGACATAATTATTAATTTCAATTAAACAACTTGTATTGATCACTGAACTAGTAACTCTACGTCTACCGGTTTCGATACCACTGTATCTTCACCAGGACGGATGCAAACTATCCAACCATTACTTATTCTAGCAAACAAATTAATTTTTAAACAGGAGAATGGCTACAGTTATGGTGGGGATAATTGAGAAGTGGACGCCGAAATGGGGGATATATCTAGTAATAGGCTATTCATAAAATTTATCTGGTTATTAATTATATTGGCTTTAGTGTTCAGGCATTTTTTTTTAAACATAACTTATTTTACGTCCGTCCTCATGAAGATACAGTGGTATCGAAACCGGTAGACGTAGAGTTACTAGTTAAGTGATTACAAAGGTGTTAAATTAAAATTAATAGTTTAAAACAAATGATTCACACAAAGGTATCAATAATTTTATTGTACCGTGAACACGCATTGCAAGGGAATTTAAATTCTGCTCTATTAAAATGATATAATAACAGAAATTATCAAAATGTTCCTTAACAATTCTTTTTGTTCGTCGTTCATTAACTTCTAAATCATTTTTTCCCTTTAACTTATACATCTGGATTAAATTTATTGTATTTTTTTAAAATAGTAATGCGAACACGGGATCGATGTTCTTACTATTTTCAAACTTAGCTAAAGGCTTGTGCTATAAAAACAGGATTAACTTGCTGATATCCTGGAATGGGGCTCGAACCTCCGACCACCCAGATCACTGGGCGAGCATCACGACCATTACACCAACAAGCTCATATGACTGCCTGACTAGGCTTTCATTAGATCCACGTCGCACGTCAGTGAATAAGATTTGTTTTCGTCGTGCACTTCGTAATCTTTAAACAGTCTATTAGTTGCACAGAGGCAAAATCTGATCTTGCATGATTCATTTCATCCTTGCTACTCACCGTGAAAGGGAATAAAGCGCCAAGGTAGCATTATTTAGTATGTTTGAATGGAAGGAGCGAGCAAGACGAGACTTGCTGGCTGTGCTGATATTAAATCCTCGGATGGGCGGGTCCAGCTAACCCTGAACCAACGAAGAAGTAGAGAAACGAGAAGAAGCTTAGCTAGATCCACAAGGGACGGTTTGATTGCTCTCTGAAGTTAGATCCTTCCGTTTAACATTAAGTTACATCAGGGACGGCACAAAGATCTGGGTAATTTCCTAGAGCGCCAATATTCTACGGATTCTACGAGTCAATATCACGTTAGATAATTTTGTTTTATATTATAACATTATAACGGATGTGTAAACAAATGTTCTGGTAATATTTTTATGTTATAAAATTTTAGTTTTAATAAAAAATTAAAATAATACATTTATCCTAAAAAAATGACAGAATTAACAAGCGTAAGAAAACGGAATAAAAAGAAAAATTAAAAAAATATATATCTTCAGTGTCAATAGCCAGGTTCATTATAACACATTGTGCTACATCATAGGATCACACATTTTCTCAATTTTAAGAGTATAATAAACAAAGAGGAAAACAAAAAAAACAAAAAAAAAATGTACACAATGATGCAAGAAGACAATTATGCAAAAAATTATCTAAAGTATGATTTTTAAGAAATATGACAAAAGGTTTTTGAATTTTATAAGTCGTATTATTGTATTACAATACATTTTAAACCAATATAATATTAATATAAATATCAATTATTATCACAATCGCGCCAAAGTATAACTTCTACCGCGCGTACACGAGTACACGCTCCTCCATTTTTTTTAATATCAAAGGGGAATGTATTTGAAATGGTTTAATAATTGAAATAATAATGTAATTTAAAAATATTAATCTTTTATTTTATTTATATAGGCAGGTACTAGCCGTACACCCGTGAAAAATCACGGGACATAATAATAATTAATAACGATCTTTGCGTATAACCTGGCCCGCGCGCGGTTGCTCGTCATATTTTGTTTATCTAAAGTTGTACAGTTGTAGTTACGGACGTTACGGACCGATAAACAACGAAATTATTATATTTAAATATTCTCATATAATGTTAAATTATCAAAAGTGGTGAAAGTTTTAAAATTCATTGATTAATTGCGGTATTAATCCAATGTTCATTGGGAAAGTTATACAACATGTGTCTATGCACGTATGCTTGACGTGGACGAGCTCAAACCTCAGCATCGTGGTTGTTTCCTATTGAATAGATTAAATGATAATATTTTGGGGGCTGACTTAATACTGCGCGCGGTTGCGATGCTCCACGCTGCTGCAACTTGCCGCACCGTTGAGTCGGTGCAAAAACGTTCTGACCGTCTCAGCCAACGCTCAGAGCCGAGAAGCGGGTCATCGCGCCGCCCTACCCGGTGCCCTGCAAGGGTGCTTCGGGGTGGAGGCTGGCAATTAATCCCGCATCCGCCGGGAAACATTGAATTTGAGAAGAGTTTGCTCAGCGTTCATTAACAGCCATTTTGTTCGGGAAAATCTACATTAACGGGAGATATTTTTTATTTTATCACGCTGACGGTAGGTATAGTTGCCCATCGCACCCTAATGAGAGCCCACCCGATCCTGGACCAACATACAAAGTGTGATATTAAAACGAATTAAAAGCCTCGTCGAATCTTTTAGGCACAATTTTATTAAATGTATAACAGGATTTGTTATGTTAAAAACGTATCGTACGTAATTATTAAAATTATTATTTTTTAAATCAAGATACGAACACGGAATAAGTGTTGCACTCGTATTCTTACTATTAATCTATAAAAATAGGACTAACTTGCTAGTCTTCTACAATGAGGTTCCAACCATTGTCCATAGGATCAGTAGACGAGAGTCATAACCACTCGATCAACCAACTAATCTTATTAAATTATTATCTTAATAATAAAGCTAAAACTGTGATGGCGCTAAGCAGAAAAAATACTCGAACGTGCGTTCCAGCGTCGTGATATCTGCACATGTTATTTTGTTTGGAGTTTGTATGTCAAGGCAGCTCGCAACGTCATTTTTATAATGAGCTATGGTAAATTTGTCTAAAAATATGACGCCACGTTGTTTTTTGGATATCTACCAAGTGAAAATAATTTTTTTAATCGTTTGCATCGAATTTACACAAACATAACTAATACCTAGTTAGTATAAAAATGACTTGATTCATTCTGGCATTTTTATTTCTTGCAAACATTTTTTTTCCACATTATGCGAAAGAAAATATGGAATTGATGTGCATAAAATTAAAATGTCTGATGAAGTCGTGTAGCAAATTTTGTAATATATAAGAATAAGTGCTAATAAAAGAAGATATATAATACAATAATACACAAACAATCCTGAAGCAGAGAATATTGTTCTCAAAACATGCAGATTGTATAAACTAATAAAGTGGCGAAAACAAAGTGATTTGTGTTTTATTTTAATAATAATGTCACCACAAACCTTAAGCTTTCATTCAGAAGAAAAATATTGTTCGAACAATTACTACAACAACTTATAATTTTTTCTTATAAATAAAGTTACCGATCTTCACTTTTACTTATGCCCCAAGATCTTTGTTAAACTTCATTACGGCAATCTATTTTTTGATTCTGAGGAAGAAATGAATAAGCATTAAAATATTTAATATCTTTACAGTTAATTAAGGACACATAATTAATAAAGCATAAAGGGTAAATCAAACGTGTAATTAAAATAAATACAGTAATAAAAATGGATGTACAACTACATTATTCATGTAAACTTTATAAGCCTAACAGCTTTTGTATACCTAACTTTATCTTCTTTAAACATACTGTAACGAAATAGTAAAATAGATTACGTACAAAATCCCAAGCAATAAATATATCAACGACAAAAATAACATGGAAGCCTCTATTATGTTCTAGAACGGCCTAAAACAATCGAAAACCGTCTACAAACGCCTGGAAAAACCTAGAAGCGACAGGAATCTTATCCTAAACACTAAAAAGGAGTCTTGTTTTGACATTTATATCGGTGTGAATTACGCTGCTGATCGACGGCTAGGATGGCCAGTCGGCCAGCGACGATAATTTGAATGGAATATTCTAACAAGTGATAAATAAAGTGTTACCCTGCGATAATAAAGTGTTCATATAGAGTGATATATTGTGAAATAGTGTAATTTAAAGAATAGGTTAAGTTTATTTCGTGTTATGCGACATTGTCGGTTTCATAATTAATTAACCACGCATTATAAATCACGAATGAATTTCCAGTGTTTTCATTTGTCTCCCGCAGCCACGCCACGTGAGAATACATTTTAATGAATATTAAAATAAAAATTTGCTATGATCTACAGCAAATATTTTAGAATAATATTAATATTATAAATGGTCGCCTAAATCATGTTTAAAATTATACAACACTAAAATTTTCCTTTCCAAATTCATTTAGCTTTGCGAAAATCATTTTATCATTGAAAGTGGAAGCCTAAGCTTTGCAATTTCATAAGTCTTAAAAAGGGTGTGCTGAATTAATCCTGATATTAAAATAAAAAATCTTTTGCTATTGTGTTTTCAAAATTATTCTTAAGTATTATCACCTTTTAATCTTATACGTCTGCTAATCTGTGCCAGCGTTGAATATATTCCTAAATATTTTTGCCTTCTGCCCACATCTCCCTGCTCCTGAATTTTGATTCCAAAGTCGCAAGCAACATTCCCGATGTTACTCGACCATCTCGTCGTAATTGGAAGCTATAACTTGCATAATAATTTAGATACTAAGGTTATCATAATAAAAATACATAATTCTCTATGTAACAATGTCCATCACTCACGTTACCTAGACGGCATTCTACGTACGCTACACTAGAAGTCGCTGTTTGTACAGCCATTCGCGGTTGAAACGGTGCTTATGAAATAAACTGTTAACACGCATGCAACATAAACTTACATACATTATTAACAAACGTACTACGATTTCGCGGTAATCAATATATATATAAAAAGAAACCCGTGTTTCCCTACCCGCCAAGTTTTCTCCACAACCAGCCACAACTACCCACCAGTGGTTATGGTGGTGGATAGTCCTTGGTGTCACATCTGAAAAACCTGCTCTAGAAACTTCTGGAAGGAGAAAGTTCTAGAAAATTATTAAATTTCTATAAGGTTCTAAACTGAGCAGCATAATGTGTCGGTGTGACTAGATGGTTTCTGTACATTCGATAAATTTCTCGAAAGTTCTGGAAGGAGAATGTTCTAGAAGGTTCGCGAAAGTTCTATGACGATCCAAACAGTGTACTAAAAATCTACGCGTGCGAAGCCGCGCGGGCACAGCTAGTTTTTAATATAAAAGATAAATTTTAATTGGCATTTTGTGAAAAACTGAAGCAAAATAAATAATATAATTTCAGAAATAAGAGATTGTTCATTGGGATTAACAGAAGCGGGAGGTTCATTCATATTTTAATGTGTGATTGTACGATGTCTCAAGCGTTTTTATTTCTCTAATAACTGTAACCAGCAATTATACTTTAGTTAGTTTTTTGCTTAGAAAATGACGAGAGGACCGCGTCATCTTTTAACAACACGGTAAGATGAGATTGAATGGGTTCATTCGCCCTTCCGTAGTTACTTAATTTTTCCCCACGTTTTTTGATCAAAAGATTTATTTATATATAAAATCATTTTTTACGGCGTATTAATTAATATTCAGATACATAATAATGCATGGATAATGGTCAAAGTAGAATCTACGTGCATTTTTAACATCTTGTTGATACAAGATGTTAAAGATGCACGAACTTGTCTACATTAAATTTTTTATTGCAAACGTCAACTGAATCGAATAACAATAAAAAAACATAACCTCCAGTGATAACAGACGTTGATAATAGTGTTTCCAGCATAATATATTTGTATATGAAAAAATCAAATATAAAATAAAGAGTCTGGATATTCTTTTTATGATGTGAGAAAAAAATTAAATCTGTAAATTGTTCACGTGCCAGCTATATCGTTTGTTGTACGTGTCACGTGTGGTACGCCTGTCCTAGGTTTGCCATCACTGCTGTAGGCCACGACCACCATAAGAAAATTGGTGTTCATTGGTGGAAACCTGTATACAGAGGGACACAAACTAACTGATGACTGGAAAATGCATTCTCAACATTAATTTACTCAAAACATGAAAAATGGTTGTCCGAATAATTGGGTACATCTGGTAAATTTGATTTGACCCGCAACAGGCGCATGAATTGGATTACTATTAATTAGAGTATAATTAAGGTTTTTATGAAAAATTCAAAGCACATGATAATTTTTCATTACATTCAAGCTTCAAAATGATATATTTTGTTGGTTTATTAAATCTCGTAATGAGGCAAGTTTGTCAAACGAATGAAATAATGCTGAATTATGTCCGAATATATTTACTCGAGAAAGTACTGTTGGTTTAAGTGCGGGTTGTTTTATGGAAATTACTAACGGAAAAAATAAAACTTTTCTCATAACTAAGTTAAAGAGACTCGCTGGAATCTAAGCAAACTTAGAAGCCTTTCCGGCGCAAGCATCTCGAGTAATTTGTTAAATAAATAAACCAAATTAAGTTTCCATCATTAAAGTTGCTGTCATTAAAATTGTACCAAAAAAAAAACAAAACTTTCTCGGGACGTTTTAAAAAAGTTCTTTTGAAGGAGATGTGAAAACAATTTAAAGAATGTTGAATTATATTTCGGTCGAGAAAAAAGACGCCCGAGTTTGCGAGAGCGAGACGGGGGATGATAAAGGATCTACCTGTCCTGATATTATTTGTCTTAAGTAATCAGAAAAACAAGAAACTTAATTAAGTCTCGCCGGTGGGGATTTGTGCTGAAGATGTCACAGTTAATTCTTAAAGCGATACAATCTTCCTCTTCCTCGCATAAACCGAAATAAAACGGTTCTAAGATAAGCTCTAACTGAAACACATTTATTTAATTAATTTTCTGGGACTTCACTAAGGCATTCTTCTAACAGATTGAGTTTTATTTATATTTTCACGCTAATCGGAGTGGTCAAGATTATTAACCACAAATTATATACGAACATATTTAGCAAACATAACGCAGTTGACAATGAAAGTCTGAAATAGCTGGAAAAAAATTGAGAGGGCACAAAGTACTGTATACTTGGGTTGCAATGTAAGTGATAGATGGGTTCATTCTGCTGAAATAAAATGCCGCAATGAGCAAGCTCATTCGATTTTTATCCGCATGAAAAAGATGTTCCGCAGTCAAGACCTTGGATTACGAATTGGAATGATCAGAAGCTACGTGTTCTCGATATTATAATACGGAATGGAAGCACCGACGCTTACCGACGAATCGATAAGGCGATTCGAGATGTGATCTACGGAGGAATTCTCAAAATACGCTGAATGGACCTAATTACAAATGAAGATGTTGTGGTACGGATAAAGAAGTGGGAGTATTACCTACAGGTTGGAGAACCTGAGACTGCGGTTTGGCCCGTCTATCGTAGTGTTTTTCCAACTCACAGTAAACAAAGCGGTCGGATAAAGTACGAAAAAATGAAACCCTAACATCATAACTCTTAGCCCAGTGGGCATGACACTGGCTTCCCAAACCGAGGGTTCCGGGTTCGATTCCCGGTGAAGTCACAATGAATCTATGTGATTTACTCGAGCGTTTTGTGTTTTGGGATGTGTTTCGCTTCTGTAATTGGGCCTCTTGGTCTGTTGAAGCGTAAAAAAGAAAAAAAAAAGAAAAAATCATGGACCAAATCAGTTTAACGCTTTGGATTCTGATTAAAAAACTATACAGGTATTAGTGGCGTGCAGTCTGTACTTTGAAAAAAATAAATTTATTTCGCTTTTTTTTTTCAAAGAATGTGTTTAAGTACAATTTGTGCTTCAAAGTATTATCTGCATTTACCTGACAAATATTTATTTATTTAATGCGTATAAAATGGGTACACGATTCAACATGTTTTCGATACTTCAATTCTTTCATTAGTTTAAAATTTTGTATGTATAAAAGTAATAAAATCGATAATCTAATCGAGGTACATAAGTGCAATACCAATCACTAACCCGTGTTTTGAGCAGAAATATTGCTATTAAATAAATAAATATAAAATTCGGCTTTATAAAGCAAAAGTTTTGTTTTTTTGCGGGCCGTCCTATTTCTTTAATTTATTTTGTAAATACTTTTTATAATTATATTGATAAAAACAAAATACTTTGTATAAAACCATTATTTATTGAATAATCAATAATAGGGACCATTGGCCCCGAAACACGTTGATTATTAAATTAAAATGGTTTAAACAGCGCGTCCTGCGAGTGTCCGGTAACCGGTGTCGGAGCCTTAAATAGCGTCAAATATGATCAACCAATCAGCCACAATGAAATAAAAATGGTTTGTCAATTTACTTATATCTACCCATGCAGAGGTCTTATAGATATCGAAGAGATCTTATTTGAAAGATAAAACAATAATAACTTTTTAAAAGAAGTCACCAAAAATAATTATTCAAAATTTACGAAAAAAAATATTTTTTTTTTTACATATTTTGTGTTTCGTCGATGAAATTGACCATATTTTATGCTATTAAAGGCACCGACACCGGTCACTGGACACACTGTATATACAATATATACAAAGTATGTATAAAAAATAAATAAAGTGATTTCTTTTTATTAATATAAATAATGTTACTTTAGATGTAAATATTATTTTATACGCTAGCTTCACTTCCATTCCAATGAATACCTCAATCGGTGAGTGAAATTATTATGTTCACTTAATACCCCTACAGATGAATAGTCATTTACCATATATTAATTATTATAGTCATTGTGATCTATCATAAAGTTTGTATCAAGAAGTACTTTTGTAATGCAAAATAATGCATTGTTTCTGAAGTTTTTTACTACGGGCTACTTAAGTACAGTGAACAGTAAAATCACGTGTTCACAAGTACTTAAAATTGTGCTGATCATTTTGCGCCTAAAAATAATGAAATCGCAAATGTGCAATAATAAATTACAAAAGAAATTAGAAAAACGCCGTTACAATTGCAATCAATCTCCATTCTTTGGCGCGATGGGCCGCTTTCGTTAAAAAAGGAAATTATGTATTCAAATCAGTCCGATGACTATTTTCATGCGGCTAATTGGTACAGCCTGTCGGGCGCTAATTACTGGTTTGGTATTCACGAGCCGTGGCAGCTGAACGATGCCTCCATTTTGTGTGCCGATCAGAGGACCAAGCGCGAAATGGCGGTATTCAAAATTTCTGGAAATTGCTGTCGTTATTCATGCATCGTGCGAGAAAAAAGTCCACTACGGAAGCGATGATGAGGGGGAAGAGGGGAGATTAATATATTTTTATGAGTCTATTAGTGCAGTATTTTGCAAAACTCTGTCACCTAGAGGGAAGTGAGAATGTTCGGCTAGCGGAAAAATATGGGGTCGAGCGAATGCAGAAAACCTTAAGAAAAACAGCTTCATTACCTTATATCTACAATCCTTCCAAGGCTGAGAAAATGTATCACTGCAATGTTAGTACGATTACTATCAGAATCAGAACCAAAGTCTACTCAGACTTGTTTCTCGATTTATTTATTTTAAATGTTTTATTATAAAGAAATTGTTAATAGACATGAAATTCAAGGCAATAATACTTATTATTTTTTATATCGCAACTTCATATAGATATTGGATATTTCTCTTCTACGGAAGCGAGCGTTTTTGTATCAACAAGAGTATTATGCTGAAATTTTATATCTATGTATGTGTGATTTCAATTATTATACGACTTTATGTAAAAATATTTAATTACTTAGGATACGTACGCACTAGGCGGCCAGGTCGCGGCGGCCACTGACTTCTAGTTATTGTTCGTACATTTTAAAAACCGTACGCACTTAACGACAAGCGGCCAGCGCGAGCGGCCAGTGAGAACAGGCGCGACACACGGGCGGGTCGAGATCACTCATTTACATACGCAAACGTCGGCGCGACCGCGCTGGCCGCGACGACCAGCACCGAGCGCACGATGTCTTCCCCCGACCATTTCGATACCGAAAGATTCATAACAGAAATAGAAGTCAGAAAAGGCATTTGGGATATGTCGTCTAGTGAATATTCAAATAGAGATAGTAAACGACAACTACAGATAAATATTATTAATATTTCGGAAAAAAATTAACCAACAAAAACCAAGTTTTTATTACACTCCCTTTCTCATTTACTAATGTAAACTGGTTTGGCGCTTAACCTACGCGTTGGGCTTCGGTCGAGCGACGCTACGAAAGGGAGTAATAAAAATTTCCAAACATCCAAATTTATATTATAATCAGGTTTCGCGCCTACCAGACGCGTTGAAATATTCTCATACAACTTAATAAGTTGTATGAAAAAACATTCAAAATTTGAAAAATCCAAAATTTATTAATTTTTTTTAACTAAAATTTGATAGATCTTCTTGATCGTCGCCACGAGTCTGCTTGCAAAGTTTCAGTTCGATTGGATCACGGGAAAGGGTTTTAAAATGGATCCAAAGTTTTTTCGTCAGACAAGAACACAAGCAGACGCTTCGAGTTAATATAAAGGGAGTAAAAAGAAAATTTTTCCGCATAACTAAATACACAATCACAGCTAACTCCTCAGCGTCCATTTGAAAGCAATCTGTACAACCAACCGACAATTTTCGGGCGTCCTGTAATATTCTGGCCGCCGTGCTTAGGTGGCGCACCCGACCGCTGCGACCTGACCGCCTAGTGCGCACGTAGTAGCCATTTTTCGCCAGTCCTTTTTGGTGGTCTTCTGGAACGAGGCTTGAATACCCACCATGAAATTTCTTCTTTTTCTTCTTTTTCAGCCTTCATCTTTTCATATAAGCCTATTCTTGTAGCCATTTCTTCCCCTCACAGCGGTTATAGCCATCTCTTTTGAGATCTTCCAATGCCTATTTTATTCTCCTAAGGTCCTCCCCTACAGAACTGTAGAAGTCCACGTTGCGGCATCCTGTCTTGCAACACGCTTTAACTTCGCTACACCAATCACGATATCCACTACTCTAGTAACGTCATCATACTCCATTACGTCTCCAGACGCTAAAATAAGAATTTTTAAGGGAAGAAGAAACACTTTTTCACTGATGACTTCGTCTAGCATCCAGTTTATTATTTTTATTTTTAAAATAGAGATGCGGAATACGTGTCACATCAATATTCTTACTATTTTCAAACTAAGCTAAAGGCTTGTGCTATGAAAAATAGGAGTAACTCGCTAGTCTGGAGTGAGGTTTGAACCCGCGACCTTTGGATCACTCGGCGAGTGTCCTAACCACAAGACCAACAAGACTCCATTCCGACAACAAGTTCCAGTCAGAATTTCAAATATGCTTTAAGATAGATTTTTAAAAATATTAAATTATACGTTAACTCTAGTTGACTTTTTAATTATTTTATTTTTCCATTACTAGTTTTGAGGGAATCACAATCTTTCATCGACAATTAAAGTATCACATAGTATTCTGATTCACACGAACCTAGCAGTGAAAAAATAATTTATCATCGTGATTCTCTACAATATAAACGCCAAATCCATCAATAATGCATTAAGATCGTTGCATTATTTTCTTCGCTTTCTAATTTGAGGTTCAGGTATTGTTTATGCGTTCCAAATCAAATACATATAAGGATATAATCGTTTTTAATTTTATCTAAAAACATCAAAATGTCTTAAGGGTTATTAATTTACGAGTTTTTAAACTGCACTTTATTTTTGACATTTTGGGGAGCGCCGAACGAGATGCGAGGGGGGGGGACAAGCGTCACGTAACCGGTAATAAAGGGTAGAGTGTGTTTTGATAGTTCAACATTACCGGAGACTCTAATTGTCAGAAGTGATTACGTCATCCGGACACGTCACGAGGGGGAATAATTGAAAAGCCATCGCGGTCCTGATCATTTGAATATTTTGCATTCATACCGTCTCGGGTCGAGACCTCAATGCGTTGCTAATTAGTAATTATTTAGCGGTTTGTTTTAAATTCATCTCTCATATTCCGTCGATTGTTGAAAGTGTATGTGGTTATGTTAAGTACGGCGGGGTTACGAGGGAAGTATATTGTATGAGAGGAAGACAGGAATGCTGACTTGGGAGAAATCTGGATCTTAAGGTCGTATTCCAGCGATCAAACGAATGAGTAATTTATATTGACTAGCAGTTAAGCAATCGGCTATCATTGCTTGCTGCTTGGCCCTGTGGGCCGCTGCTCGGCCCATAGTGGCCTGGCCTTTAGTAGCCGCTACGCGGCCATTGTTATCTATAATTGGTTATCGTCCTGCTAAGCCCTGCGTGCAGTTATGGTGGCGTTTTGCGACTAATTCAAGTGAGGTCACAATACATCTCTGTGCTTTCTCAAGCATCGGAATTTCGAATACGCAATATTTATTATGTTACTATAAAGATTGTGACATTTCTATTACTTAAGTACAAATCTACCCGATATTGACATATTTGCTATTTTCACTGGCGAAAAAATCGAAATCTTTTTTCAATTTAGTCTAATTTCAACTATTAAAAATATAAATGATGAATTACGGCGTATTTTCGAATTCGAATAATCTATTTTAAAATTAACATTTGGGACTTTTTTATTTGAAAATGTCGAATTAGGTAGAGGGAATTTAAAATTATCGGTGTTCGAATTAACGGGATTTTACTGTATATTAGGAAACTGATACACGATATATATGTATGTTCACATAGAGTTTTTAAAGATAACTAGCAGGAAAGCAATCGGCTTCGCCGATTGCTTACTGCTAGGCCCTGCGGGCGGCTATTGTGGCCGCTTCGCGGCCAATGATGGCCGCTCCGCGGCCAGCGATAGCCGCTGCGCGGCCAATTGCTAATTGTGTTTGGTGTGCAGCAAACACAATTGTTTACTTATGCCTACGTCAGCCGCTTCGCGGCCAATTGTATCTGGCAAACTTCCATTTTTGCTATTGTGGCCGCTTCGCGGCCAAATGTGTTTGCTGTGCAGCAAACACAGTTTAGATATAATTAAGACAGTATTTATTCAAAATTTCTAACCGATTAATAAGTCAGAGCGGAATAAACCATAGTTCGATAGGTAGGTACCTACTCTCTTCTCGCAGTGTTGATTACTTTTATACAACATTATATAAAATTAATCTTCGTTTAATTTTTACATAAACAAATTCGAATGTTCAAAACCAAAAATGTAATTAAAATTTCAACAAAAAAAATATTCTCGACCGCAAAAAAAAATTCGATTCTGCCAGGATTCGAACCTGGCATCTTCTGATCTGCAGTCAGACGTGTTATTCATTGCGCCACCGGATATAATAAACAAGGCGGCAAAATTATTGTATACAAATAGAAATCATCATCCAAATGCAGAAACGTACGACATTGCTTGGAGTAATTAATATATAGATTATCGTCAAAATTCTATCAAAAGTATATACATAAACTAAAGAAATGAAATTATAGGGTAAAATTAAAAAATAATTTAAATACTCAATGAATACAATATTTTCTGTAAAACAACCAGTTTTAACCATCCCTTGAATACAATTATCAACAGTTTGAATCAGAAATGCTCTCTCAAGCATATAAATAAATAGCTAAAATACGGCCGAAAGTCATACATTCAACAATCGGTGGTATATAATTTGGTCTTGAAACACGTTGGATTTTGGACTTCAAAAGACGCAAAAACTAAACCTGGAAGCAGTACATAAGGTAGCGTGTGTGTTTTAACCTCACAATTTAGGTAAAGATGTAACCTCAAAATTAATATTCACGATATTAAGATTAATCTAGGTGCATATCTAAACACCGTTTACGTCAATGGTTTCACCCGTTTCACCTGTCAAACGGCCGATATGTCAAAATTCAATTTCGATATGACTTGCCAGGAGTAATAATAGAATTGATTGAAGAAAATGTGGTATTTCGTTATTTTTAATCAATTAATATCATCTTCGTATTAAATAACGCATATAATATTTCTACATATTAAATTATATCTAAATGTATTTTTATAGTGATGTATAAAACTCAAAAAAATCTATCTTTTTAATGTACCTACTCTAAATTTTTTTTTTAACTGGCAATAGAAATCATCCGCTTACATCATTTTTATCGTAATTAATATACAGATGTCAAACATAAATCAATCATTTCAACTTCAACGCAGCGAATTGACATTTCGTATACATTCGTAAATAGTTTTGGTAAATGAATATCTAAATTATAAAGCTGCAAGTTTATCGTATGAAGCAGAAAAATTCTTGAAATGTGAGACCTTGCATTGTGATATTTTCATAGTTTATCCTGTCTAAAATTTCTATTTTCAACTCGCATCATCACGAAATATGGAGCTTTGAAATATTCAATTAACTATAAAAAATAAATCAAATATTGCATGTCTTTCGGTTTTAGCTTGCTGGGGTACTTTCTCGTGATTGTACTCCCTTTTTGGCTGATGTTGCAGATCCTTTCATCAGGGCCCCAGCATCACAGATGATGTGGTGATGAACCCTGCAATGGGATCATCGACCAGAAAAGTCGTAGAATTACGGCAGAATATCTCAGAAAACTTAAAACAGAAGATTCTGAAAACATTGGAACATTTAAAAATATTGTTTGTCCTCACAGAGTATAAAAATGTACAGAGATGAATTAAATCCATACTTTAGGAACTTGGGTTGGATCACAGCGGAAGAAAGTCCATCGCGTATTTTTAATTTATTTATTCTGCAGTTAAATTATTTATCATTGCATAATCAAATCACCTAGTAAACAAAACGTATTTTAAAAAAAGTTTCTTTTTTACATTTAAAATTTTATTTCAAACTGAGTCCCTTTAAGTAAAACCATCTTCTTGTAATAAAGCGCGACTTATTATTCAGATACTATACAACAAGTAAAAATTAAGAGTATTACATGCCCATAATTGTTTCAAAATTTACAAGCTCGCTCATAGTATTTTTCAAAGTCAAACATATTAGAACCAGCCCTGAAACTAGACCGTGTACCAAGAAATTTTCTTTAGTTCATGTCTATATATTTTGGTGTTCAAGAAAAGATTTCAAAAAATTAAATTAGTAAATTTATTTTCTCCTAAGAAGCACAATAAATTGTTTGCTTGTCGGCGTAGAATTTTAAAGAATAAACGGAGACAATTTAATTGAATAAATAAGTTATGATAACTTGATTTTTTTCTTTTTTGTAGTATGAAAAAATAATGTGAAATTAATACTCGTGTAATATAATATACAAAAGCGCTAAACGTGATATTTTTTTAGTAATTGATGGTTTTGCTGCAGATTGATAGGGATCGTATCAATTCTGCTAACATTTTTCTGTCTTGTTTAAATATGGGTCAGTGTGACCAACGTCAGACATAGAAATATATGTACATATTTACTTGTACCACAAAAATACCGTGCTATTATTTACTGTATATTTTTTAAATTTATTTATTATAGTAGTAGTAGGCATATATTAGAACACACCTACACTTCATGAATACATACATGTACAGAGAGATATTTTAGTCGAGTAAAATTCTTCTTTGGAATTGAATAAAAAAAAAATTTAGAACTATGCAAAGAAGTATTGTTTTCTCAAATTAAAAAATTACATGTGTGTGCGGGGCCTTAGGGGCTCTCGGGCGTGATGAGAAAAAAATATAAAAAAAAAAACAAAAAAAAGGAAAAGAGAAAAGATGAATTTTAATTAAAATATATAATTGTTAAGCGTGTAAACCTCGGGGCAGTTTGTCTTTAGCGCTGCAGAAAGATAGCAATCGCCTGAGTCTTTACAACACATTTTGTTTTGCAGAGAGTGATTTTATTTTGTATTTACATTTCTCTCAGAAGGCCACATGTTTCGGTTCAGCTAAAGCTGTCGTTTCCGATTAAATAAATAATTTTAGAAATAATTTTTTTTTAAATATTTAAACACAAATACTATGTTATTTGAGTTTAAATATTAACAAACGAAAACAAGAAACAGACAGTTTGCAATTCTACCCGTAGGCTGTTAATACTGTTCAAATGTGGGATGTCAATAACAAAATATATTTATGTTGGTACTATTACAAATGAAATAAAACGTCACTTGTTCGTAGAAAACGTGTGTATTAATAAATACTGCTAAGTAATATGGTAGTACTAAAACTATATGTTAAAATTGTTTGAAAATATATATTTTTTAATTTACCGATATTGGAAATATATTTTTATATATCGGTATTTCGGTATTGGAATTAAGCCATATTACTAGTGAACCGGTTTACCGAGAACCGGTAATGTACGCGGTATTTAGAAATAGTTTTATTAGTAAACCTAAGTTTCATCGACCGATATCCTTTTCTATTCGAAGGGCTTTGATAGTTTGATAAAATATTTATGATGACTCGAGACGATGGAGATTAATCTCTTTGACGGTGTTTCCCATTTGACGTATTGAAGATTAGTGACACGTGACAGTCGGGAAAGTAACATGAGATGAGGAGCTTTGAACTTCTTTGATGTTTCCCCTTTCCGAAAAATGAATTTTACTAACGAGGGATACAACGATTAAATTCGCAAAGAACTTATATTTTTATTATTATAATTTATTTCAAGGATCAGCGGTTGATATAAGTATGTGTTTTAATAAAATACCTTATAAAAATAAACACACGTTTGATGGACTAGTGAGTGAAAAAATAATATTTTCTCTAGGAAAAAATAACACATAAAATAAATTGAAATATTGAATAAAACCGGATCGACTATTTTTTTCTTTTAAACATTTGGTCAAAACAAATTTAAATTATATATAATTTTATTTTCTCGCTGGAGTTTTATTTCGAACTGTTTCGAAGCGCGTGTTCGTCAGGGTTGAATGGATATTGCTTTTATTGGGATTTATTTATAAAGTGGTGTCATTTGAGGAATCTCCAGGTTAATAAGAAAGAGAAATAGGGTCGATGGGGAAAGGTGTCTTCTTTATTGGGGAAATTCTTGGAAAATTGAAAGCGGTTATTTTTTTAATGAGATTTTTAATATATTTCGTTGTTTATTTCCTAGGTTTTTAATTATCTTCATTTTATTTATGACACCTAAAAGAGGGCTTT
This sequence comes from Agrypnia vestita, assembly GCA_016648135.1. Classification (NCBI taxonomy): domain Eukaryota; kingdom Metazoa; phylum Arthropoda; class Insecta; order Trichoptera; family Phryganeidae; genus Agrypnia; species Agrypnia vestita. Next base: position 163,924 of record JADDOH010024416.1, on the reverse strand, counting down.
TTAGCAACCTGTAGTACCTACCCATCTGTCCTGATATAAAGGTATGAAATACGGATGCCATCGTGATAATGTTCTCTACTAGGATAACGTAGCCCAAAGAGCCTCAGAGAGATCTACGTTGGAATCAAGATACGTGATCGAAAGACATATAAGAAGATATGAAGGCAATCCGAACCGGGGAAATCGAGAGGCGAAGTTGAAGTGTTAGTACCTAAAGAGACAAGAGGCCATACCTACAAACAATGGTCCAGCGACAGAGATGTTCGGAAGAAGGTGGGGGAAGCGTATGGCTGGATGCTGATGAGCATGGTGAAGTAAATATCACAAAAATACGTAATAAATTATCTCAGCGCATTGAAAAAATTTCACGTGCATCATATTAATGGAAGCAATGCAATATGTTCACAGTATTTCATACAGATGCAGAACTATTTAACAGTTAATAAATAGATTTATGAAGCACCTCTCGTTACAATTCTCATTGCCCCCGATTGCCCAATTTCACCGGACGCCACTGCCTACTGTCGATAAATAATGAACACGGTGTACTCAAAAATAATTTAATACATAATACGAAATATTTTTATCATATAATTGTTTTATATTCAGAATATTTATATTATACAGAATATATATATTGAGTAGGTATGTCCAAATATTTTAGTCACAGGGACATCATTAATCAATCAATATATTATATTATAGATGTCTCACAGAGACGAAACTGTATTTTATGGGAAAGTAGGTATAGAAGTCTTTGAGTGTACATAGGGCTTACGACCTATCGTACGGCTGACTTAAGTGATCACTTTACACAATGTAACGTTCGCCATTTTCACCCATGATAGAATAATACCATGTCTACTAAGTTTTGGAAGTTGTATATATTTAAATTATACGCCACGTTTCACATATGAGTTGCAACTATCCTCAGCACGGCCGACACCAAAGCTTTTTCATTCCCCTTAAATGACCACAGATGTCGCTAATGAGACATCTATATTCGATTTTTGAAGTTTGTTAGCAATATCTGTGTAATGAAATTCTTGCGAATTACTAGCATTACACTAGGATACGATAGGTCGTAAGCAACACAAGTGTAAGTAAGTCGTAAGTACACCCGAAGACTTCTATATCTACTTTCCCATAAAAAAGAGTTTCGTTGAGACATCTATAATATATATTGATTGTTTTATATTAATAAAAAGAAAATACTTTGTATAAAACCACTATTTATTGAATAATCAACATCTTTCGGCTTCATCAGGATACAACATATGTAACAAAAATTAAAAATGGAAGAATAGACATTAACAAAAACTAAAATTAAATATATTAGAATTAAATAATTATTTAGGAAGTACCGTAAAATAAATTTAGAAGGTTTCCGTTTACAAAAAAGATTTGGTCATTTAAAATATTTAATCGTAAAATTTCTAATAAGATAGATTACAGAAGTCTCATAGCGACGAAGCTATTTATATGAGAAACATTTATGAAAGTCTTTAATACGATGGCCCAGGGCTTATAACCTGTATGAGCTCTCTTAAGTGATCACTCTACACAATGCAACGTTCACCAATTCCATCGTAAGAACATCCGTACAGAGAATTTTTAGAAAGTTATAAGCCCCATGCCCAAATAAAGACTTCAAAAAATATAAATAGCTTTATCTATGTGAGACTTTAATAATTTACATGAATTAATACATAAAATTAATTACTGCGAAATACATAAAAAGCGTCTCGAACGTATTCAGCAGATTTTCACACAAAACACTGAATTTCAAAAATCACGTCCACTTCGATAACTATGACGACGCATATAAGTACCACAAGATAACTACTCTTGAAGACAGGTGAACGATAAGTAATATGAAATACTTTTACAAAATACTTAATAATCGCATAGGTTCATCTGAAATTTTAAATTCGATACACTTTAATGTCCCGCAGAGACGAACAAAAGCACCACGCCATTTCCACTTAAATCATTGGAGAACAAACTACGGTAAAAACTGTATTATTAACAGAGTTCTACATAGATACCTATGACACGACCTTTACAAAATCCCTTACGTATAAACTTGCGCGATGACATTTATCTTCCCACACACGATACATAAAAACGCATACACACACGGACACATAAAAACACACAAATACACACACTCACACAAACTCACTATTTGACATATTGTTTTTTCTTATTTTTTTTATCGATCCTGGTATTCTTGTATATATGTGTTTTCTTGTAATTGGCCCAAGGCTCTGTAATCAATAATTGTTTTTTTTCAAGATTTATTAATTATATGGCTGTAAGAAAACCAATAAATGAAAAAAATAAAAATAAAATAAAATAAATTATTTTTTCGCTGTGGACAAAATCCAGTAAAAATTGTGTTCGTAGAATCTAAGAATAAAAATATTATCAAAAAATAAATAAATCGACGAAATACAAATAAAATATGCCAATGGCGGCGGCATTGTTTCAATACCCCTATCAAAGGATAAACAGATTATTGATTCCACGATCGCCAATAAACTTCAAAAATGACAAATAAAAAAGGCAACTGTTTTGACGATCACCCGGCGATGTCACCGAAATAAATAAACGCACTTTGTTTTAATCTAATAATGTTCTCGTTACGCGGGTGTCAGTGTGTTGACAAATAGTAACAGATGTTTTTGCGTGCGCACGTGAAGCGAAAATATTAACTGCTTTATGGAAATCCACGGGAGCGTGCGGTGGCACTTTTATTTGCGACCGGGCTACGGTTCGATTGCGCTCGGCATTGCGCCCCCCGTATTGGAATTTGTATTCAGTTTTCAGACAAACAGCGAAATTGCATTGTAAACTGTGCCCTCCATTTTGATACGATTCCACGTCCGCTGTTCATTGCGAATGCATGCTTTTTGCGTTCGCTGCGGAAAGCGGAGAATCATTATATTTTGCTAATCTGGACGGAATTTTCTGATGAGATTTTATAATTACTGCGGATAGTAGTGTGTGTTGGATTACTGCAGTACCTCTAGAAGAGAAATATTTATAACACCAGATATTGTTTTCGAAAACATTTGTTATACGAATATAATACAAAACTGGCACTTTATAGGAACATTATATGTGGGGTATAAAAGCAAACTGAGTAATATAAAAAAAATGTGTCATCGAGGATCACTGATTTATGATGTATTGAATTCGATATTTTAAGTATAGGAAACGTAGCCTGTAAATTTATATTTAACATGATTTTGGAAGGGGTAGATACATAAAATCTACAATTCAGTAGGTACATTTTAAATTAGTAATCTTTGCTTTTATACCCTACATATGATAATTTTAGAAACTAATACAACACTATTATAGTATAAGTCTAAAATAAAATATGAATTTACTATTAAATAATTTTTGAATTAAAATATACATAATTACGAATTACAAGTATTCTAAAATAGGTATAATAGTTTTTATAAATAATAAAAATAAATCGCTAATCGAGTCTATTCTGATTGATTTGTTTTATCTTAACAATCATAAAGTGTGACTGGTTTTATATAGCATTGTAAACCTCATCAATTTTGACGTAATGCAAGTTAAAACATGTGTTGACATTTTTTAAATAAATTTTTTTCTTCTTTCTGCTTCTTGGGCCCTATTCGTTCAACAGACGTTGGCTATCATGACAGCCCGTGGGCTCAATAACTGTATTCGTCCAAGTCCACTGGCTATCATGTCTACCATCGCTTTATTTACCGCGGCCCGGAAAGCTCTAAGTACCGACTAAACCACTGTCTCAGGTTTATCAACCATTTATATTTTTTGTGTTTGATAATTTTGTCATAGTTCCGGTTTAGTATTTGTTGTTCGTGAAATGCTTTCTGAAAACGTAACAAAAATATCTTTTATAATAATAATAATAATAATAAAGTAATAGTTTTTACTTCTATTTGTTAGTTAGTTTTTTTTTTAACATAAATGATGTGTTAGTATCATAGGCACCTCGATTGATTTAGAATTCATTTGATTAATGTTAAGGTGTACATCGATGAAGGTGTAACGACAACCGTATCGGTTAACTATTGGATGCAATTAATGGCGGAATAGCATGGGATAGCGGTAATAATAGTACGTATCAATTGTGCAAGCTCTGTCTCTAGTAATTTAACCTGGCAGTGGGGACTTGTCGCAATGAAATACATAGATTTTGATGTGAATTATACAAATGAGGAAAATGGTAGATAGATTTCTAGAATGAAATATAATTTAAATGTACACATATCTACGTAAAGTCTAATTTAAATTTTTTCTCAATACAACTCATTTTACTATTATATAAATCAAACGTTAGAACAAATTTTAGCTTCTTTATTTTTTTAAATCAAATATAATCAAAAATGTTACTTTTAACCGACATATTGTTTATTAATGTTTATATTATATAAATGATTTTTTATTTCTTTATATGTACCCGCAATAAGCATAACATTAATCACATACATGGAAATAAAAAGAAATGTTTTTTAAGTTCTACCTTTTTAATTTTCTGAAACGCGTATCGCATTTGAGACGCCAATTTGGAATTCCCGCATTTGAAAAATTATCATTAGTGCTCAAACATATTTGTTATTAAGAATAATGCTAACTGGAATCCCCGCATTCGAAAATTATCATTAGTGCACAAACATAACCAAGAATATCACATGTAAATCAAGTCGTAAATCTATCCTCAATCCTCACCTTTATATGTATTGCTTGTCAATAGTGTTTGAACAGAATTTTTTCTTAGAATCGTACAGAAATACAAAAACCTTAATTAATTCTTAAAACTATAAGATATCTCTTTTCAATATTTTCATATAAATACAAGTTGTTGAATGTAAAATATTTAGATTGATAATGCCCTCATAAGGCAAAACGAGTCTCAGAAAATTAAAAAGCCTGTAACCGCTATGAGATGCGTCCCCAGGTGGCGGATAGGGGAAAGCTCGCCAGATATGGAGAGTAGGGAGGAAATAAAATACCTCTCGCGGACCAAGAGGCAGTAGCGTCGGACCCATAATGGGCGGCTACAAACGGCGTTTATGTTAAGGGCGGCTGATTTCAAAACTCACCAACCCGCAACTGGAAAGCGTGATGTTTTATGCCAAACCCCTTCCAAATGAAATGAGAGGATGGAAGGGTATGGAAGAGGCCTATATCCAGCAGTGATACAGGCTAAAGAAGAAGAAGATTACTTATTTGTGGTATTCGCTTGCTTCTATGGTCGCTACTTTGTCGCTTGTCAAACAACTCTGGCTGCGCGCGCTTGCCATTGCTTTTACACGTAATTGTTTGTTCAGTCGGCTTCTCCATATTTCATTTGATTATGGTTTCTTCGAGAATAGTCCAGTTGATTCCAGATACATGTGGACTGTTTGAGAGACTTCGAAAATGTGTAATTATTATTTTTAGACTCACGCGACAGAATTACGAAGACTGTCGCCCAAGAATAGCACGTTGTTGACGCTTCTTATAGTTCCGCCAATTGTGCCACCGCAAATTCTGTTATTAATATCACGCATAGACTGAAATAATTTCTGATGGTAGGTACCTGTTTTAAACATACATAATATATGCGTGTACAATACAATCTCCGTTATAATATACCGAGATTACTGCGGCTCATATAAAGGAGTGTATAATTATGTGGAACATTTTATCCTAGCCCAGGGCGTTTTTCATCGGCAGTGGCGAATCCAGACCAGCATTAGGAAAGCACCTTTTGACGCGGGCTGTATAACAAGGAACGGTAAAAGCAAACACAATCGCGTGTGATACAGAGCGCGTCGAAACGGGGAGATAATTACAAATTACTCGAGTTTGTACTACGGATGTGTAAGCCATTTCCGTAGTGTAATTAAAGTTTTGTATATCGCGTACGTACGTTGCCTTCTAGAATTACGAGTATATCGCTTTATACCCGAAATGCAATATGTAGATAGCAGAAAAAACGTAGAACGAAAATACATGATTCATTTAATTAAGTATGGTTATTTCTAAAGATCTATATAAATGTTGGTGAGTGCGTATATCAATTATAGTAACCCTTATAAAATTTGTGGATTGATGGTTTTGTATGCTACACTGTTCTGTAATACGTAATATAAAATCACATTGACAATGGCCTCCAGTGTAAACACGAAAAACGGCTTCTCATCTAAATTGTGTGCTTGTGGATACTACCATAATATATTGTAATTTCATTTATTTATAATTAGTGTCGCATCAACAAATGTCTGCCCCCCTGGCAAGAGTACACCGTGTCTCTACCCTTGCCCTAAAGAACACAAAGGTTTTTAAAATAATTATCATCAACTGAGTTGCATACACTTCATGAATATTTTTGTTAGTTTTGTTGTTAAAGTAATTTTAATATCTTTTTAAAATTATTTTATTTATAATGAATACCTATCAGGGCTTCTACAAAAAATTAAGTAAAATAATAGATATCGAGCACAATATACAATTACTAGGAAGAATATAGGGCAAGTATATAAAGAAAAAATATATAAAACAATGACAATATAATCAAAAAAGTAGAACATTTTGAGTATGTCGAAATTTTTAAAAAACACGATACTGGATTTTATCCCCAGGCCGACATCATTAATCAAGATATATTAATATATTATAGATGTCTCATAGAGATGCAGCTATATTATTATGTTGTAAAGTGGGTATGAAAGTCTCTGGATTATAATGATGTCCCTTTGGATGTAGAATCCAGTATTGTGCTCTTGAAAAATTTAGACATACTCAAAATATTCTGAATACATAAATACTGGTCTAAAACGTAGTTAAAAATTGAAATTATTTTCAGGCGTATTCTAGTGTAATAAGCCGGAAGAATTTCATAGACATATACAAAGAATATTGTTTAAAAAATCCAATAAAAAATAAAGATATCTCATTACTAACGGTCACATCTGTCCTGGTTTATGTGAATGACAAATTTCGACCACAGATTGCGGTAGTAAAAATACAGCTCATGTATGAAACAAGGTGTGCAAATTAAACATAAGTATATACAATTGCCAAAAATCTGATAGATGTGGTAGATAGTCAATCACGGGTGGACATGATGAAGGTTACACTGTGTAATGTGATCATTTAAAACCAGCCGTACGATAGTTTCCCATGTAAATACCATACTTAAATATTTGTTTGTATTTTTTCTTTACATGTAACACGTTGAAAATATTAAAAATCATATAAAAACATTAGCGCTTCCAATTTTTCATTTTTTTTATTTACAGGGACGATTATCATTTCACGATCCATCATAATGCTTTATCGCTAGTGACAGCCGCACGGAGCATTTTAGCGGCGACACGTGATAGAGTGGCCCACTCTATCCACTGCAACATCGTTGGTTGGTTAAAAGCTTCCCGGATGTTTTAAATACGTACACGGGATACACATTTCGGGAATAAAAAATATTAATTTCCCGAAAATACTCAAATGTTTTATATATGTTTTTACTGCGAATATTTTTATATGTTCATCGATTTTTTTGATATACTACGCACATCTTGTCAGTGCCGGATTAGTCATATAGCAGAAGTAGAAAATGTTACGAGCCCCACAATAAAATTAAAATTTTTAACTTATCAATCATTTTTATTTATCAGAAAATTTCAGCGTTCTTCTGCGTTTAATAAAGTCGGAAAAAATATAACGCATAAACAAAAATTTGATGGTAAGATTTATTGATATAATTGGTAATATACTATTAAATGATAATGTACCTTCGCTAAACGCACGGAAACGCACCACCGAATGGTTGGTATTGAAATTAATTCGGCAGTTAAAATCTCTCACAACAGAAGAGATCTTGTAAAGAACTCTACATAACGTTCGTGCTTACCAAGACGATTTGAGAAAAAGCCTAACATTTGCATTTCGCCGAACTAATTAAAACAGATGTGGTTACTGTTATTGACAACGGTGATGTTAGGAGGAGAACTTTGTTGGTGTCGGGAATCCAGTTAAATTCGCTGTACTGCTTCAAAATACTTTATTGGTTGTATAATTCGTTCACGTGACGATATTATGTATGCAAATACTACAAACACTACAAGCTCTTGCTGATATGATGGCTGCGTGATGCGTGATATAACGCTTAATCCATTAACAACTATTAAAGACCTGGGAATAATCTTTGATAATTCCATCAAATTCAACCACATAGACGATATCTCTAGGCGAGCATCCAAAACTCTCGGCTTCGTCCTCAGAGCAACGAAAGAATTCCACGACACAGCCGCACCAATTGCTATCTATAAATCCCTCATCAGAAGTCTACTGGAGGTCTCATCAACAATTTGGTCACCCAACTACGAAATTCACAACTACAGAGTCGAAAAAATCCAGAAAAAATTCCTTAAATCACTGACACACGGACAAGGCCTAAATGAATTGCTCGATACATACGACAAAAGACTCGAAAATTTCCATATAATCTCTTTAGAAAAAAGACGAAAAATCACAGACCTTATGACACTCCACAAAATAGTAAACAACAAACTAGACTCGCCCTCAATACTCTCGCAAATAGATATTAATATACCTGCCCGGTCTCTGAGATCCCAAACACTATTCCACACAAAGGTCTACAACACCAACATAGGTTATTTCTCTCCTCTACCTAGAATGCTAAACCAGTACAACGAGGTAACGTCATGTAACCCCAACATTGACATATTTCACATGACACAACCTCAGTTTAAGAGAGAAATTATATCGCTCCTGACCGAAAATAGTTTGAGCGTGTAAGACGGACTCTTCGGAAATCAACCTAAACAAAAATTTTATAGCCACAAAGCGCGGGTACACATTTTCAGACTTAGTTGACCTGGGAGCCTACATGCCTATTATGTTGTGCGGAGAATGTGAACTTCGTTCATCTTATAATCACTCACTGTAGTATACTTATATTGTATAATGTATTAATGTTTTATTTCAATGTATCATTGTAAACCGTAACTGTACTAATCACCTTGTCCTAAATGACTATCCATTAGGGTCATTCTGACCTGTCGATAGTCTCTAAATTAAAAAATAAAAAAAAAATAAAAAAATAAGAGTGCGGCAAGATGGCGTCTTTTAATTTATAACATTCAGTCTCTCTCTCTCTCTCGTACCATCTGTATCTCTCGTTCATTCGAACAGACGTTAACTCAGATCCTAATAAATGGTCCTAGAGTGATGTTAGAATACAAAGTATATATATTTTATGATCATTTTGAGTATGATATAATTATACTTATACACTTTTTATGATAAATTAATATTAAAGAATGCCTTAGTGATAACATCAATTGTAAATCTATTCGTTGATCTCTATAATTGGTCCACTAACTATTCAATATATTGTGTCATTGTAATAAATTTGTACTATTGAGATTTCTAAAAAAAAAAAACTAATAGTATTCAGAATAAAATAAAAACTTACGCAAATCAATAAATACAATTTAGGAATGAGTTCTAGATCAATAAGTTTTATAACGAATGTGCGAGTTCCAAAGGCAATACCGTGTGTCTATGACGAGCATGTATTACACGCTCAAGCGACCGTCAAACAAGTTTATCAATGTTTCCCTTTTGAACTGAGCCTGTGTCATAAAATATAAATCAAAGTTGCCGTCTTTGGATAATATCTCGTTATAGTTATATATCTGAGAATTACCCTAGATTGGTATTATACATATGACAGTATTGAGAGAGTGACTAGTTTGTTATTGACTATTTTATAGAGTCATTTGTTATGTAATTTTATAGACTTATAATGGAAAATTCGAAAAGAGCCAGTGTGAAAGTAAATGTGTGAAAAAAGTTTCACACATTTACTAGGCCAAACGAAAAACGCATAAAATGGACATAAAAATACATAACGAAACACTCACTGAACTAGAAAATACTACATACTTAGGACTTAACATAGACATCTCAAATGGACCTTTCAAATAGACAAAATAATTGACTCACTGACAAAACTGACCAGCCCATTTCACAAAATACACGAAATCACACCAAAGACTGTAAAAATTCTGATGTACCAGGCATACATCAAGAGTAGAATAGGATATTTGATACCCTTTTGGGGAACCGGAAACAAAACTAACCTAAACAGACTCCAATGACAGCAAAACAAAATAATAAAAATGTTCTATGATCGGAAATACCGGACACCAACTGAAACTGTATACGATATGGCTGTATACCAACTGAAACTGTATAACACAACAATTAAACACCGAAAGCATTACAAAAATCGAAACACTTAAAATCATTCACAGACTAGCAACTGGCGAAATACAATACGAAGACATAAAATTACACAAAGTACACGAAAAACACCAACACAACACTAGCATGGCTCAAAACTATCACATAACACACGCCAAAACAATCCCGACTAATTTTCAACGGATTAAAACTATACAATGACCCGCCACAACAGACCAAACAACTGACCACTGAAAAATTCAAAACAGATATTAAAAAAATGCTAAAACTCGGCCAACTATAAAAAAATGACTTTGTATCTAAATTATACTATTATTATTTCTAATATTGAATTATGTAAAAATGTTATCCATAAACCTTTTAGGTTTCCATTATATTTTAAATAAAAAAATAAATAAAAAAACTGTTCTGGGTCTCCAGGTGGGAGATCCGCATTCGGAGTACGTATTCTTGATTGGTTTGTCTTATTTTACTCGTGGATTATATGTGCATAGTATGTGTCGGCCGTTGTGCGTATGCTAAGTCCACATTTCTATGTACTTATTTTTGTGCAGTCTGTTTAACTCAAAAGGGTAACTCAAAAGTTAAACTCTTTTTCCTATACCCTCAAATGTCCCGGCCTGTTTTCTCCTTACCTGTATAATTCTGTGTATCCTTTTTATTTTTATATTGTGTTATTATATAATTTGTATTTTGTATATGCTTATACATCGTGTTAATGTTTACGGTATTCAAATATCTTGGTGGTTTATGTATATATATTTTCTTCTTCAAATGTAGCAAATTTATTTTGTGGTAACATAATTATAATTGATATAAATTAACCTTGTTTAAACCACTTATTTATTGAAAAAAAAATCAACATGTTTCGAAGCCAATGGCTTCTTCGTCAGGAAATGGCTTCTTCGTTATGTATTTTCTGACGAAGAAGCCATTGGCTTCGAAACATGTTGATTTTTTTTTTCAATAAATAAGTGGTTTAAACAAAGTTAATTTATATCAATTATTGTATATATATTTCTTTAAAAATAAAGAAGTGAACCGACGGGACAATGAGGGCAAATTTTGGATGGCCCAACTCTGTTTTGCAATGCTGGGTTGCACGGTTGCTTTTAGCAAAAAAAATGCCAACCTGGCGGCGAATGAGTAGGACTGATATAGGAGCTTTTGCTTATAAAACGGTCCTGGGTAAGCGGTGGGTCTGCCCTCATTGTTTCCATCCTGAGATGTTATTACACCGAAGGTATTTGAAACTGTTCACTTGCTTTAGACGTCTATTCTGGCACGTGACGTCAAATGATGATTAATCACCACAATTTTTTCAATTCAAGGGAAGCGCTTAATATTAGGATTCCTGAAAATTGTGACCGGAAATTTCCGGCCTTTTAATCACTGGTGACAAAATGCCAATCGGAAAACGTCCTAGGCTATACGTGCGCGCTCACTCAAGAAGCGCGGAATTGTTTTCCGGAATAAACAGCTACAACAGCGTCCAGAAAATATATTAAGCAAATACAGGGTGCCACTAGAAAACGGGAGATGGCAGAGAGCGCGGCACACAATTGCAAGGTGGTCCAGAAGGCACTGCTTTCTGTGTTCATATTAGTCAAGCTATGCCATTTACTCGACACTATGCAATTAGTTACCATGTAGCATTGGACCGCTGCATAGCGAGCTTTTGCAGTAAAGGATTTTCATAAAATTAATGAAAATTACTGCTAAGTCTGCTAGGCGAGTAGTTTACTGAAGTCGCTCAAAAATTTTTTCTAGTATAGAGCTCAAGGGTATCTTCTCATGCTTCGGGTAACAATGCGGTGTACGGAGGCGGGTGGACGGAGGTGGTGTGGTATTATTATTATTTGCAATGTCGGGTGTGGGTTAGCATTGGATATACTCAATATGCATATGTCTCACGAGAAATATTGCGTAATGTCATGGGAGATCTGCATCGTTAATATTGGAATTGTCAACATGGGAATACCACATGAATATAATAATGGAATATAATAATGATACATATATAATATATCATTTTATTACATTTGTGATTGCACACATATTATGATTGCATATACGATAGTTCCAGCTTTTAATAAACATTTTAAGAAACTATCGCTTCAGTATGGTGTTGCCCTTATCAAGTATGATAGGTAGTTAAATAATACATGTTAATTGAATTAAAAATGTAATTTTTATTTATTTTTTAGACCTATTGAAATCATGTGTGAATATTAAATTGTATTCGTCATTCTCTTCTTATGAGTTTCAATGTTTTAAATTTACTGTTTTACGAGTATATCTAAAATATTATCGAAATTTGCATATTTCTATACTACATCTTCTTACAGATACAATTTAGTTATGCTGGAATTATTATTTATTCTTTTTCTGTTCAATACTTGTTTTTTTTTTTTTTTTCATTTTTGCTTTTTTGTATTGTTTTTTTTTTGTATTGTACAAAGTATTTTTGTAGTGACGTTTAATGAAAACCTAATCCAAGAACGTAAGAATTAATATTAAATTGGTACACTGTGATTTGGAGTTTAATTAATACCATGCAGTTTTAGTATTAAACGGTCAAGCGATGCTGCCAGTTAATCTTTGCGCTGTGTGTAAATGAGACGTATATTTTCCATATCTACCAGCAACTATAATTATCTATTGTTTTCATTTTTATCCTTCTCTCACTCGTGTGTTTTACATACATAAGTCGTCATAACGCCCCTTTCTTTACTCTCCCAAGTATGCTACAATTTTTTAAAACAAACTATTATTCAGTATCTGTTAAAAATTTTGATAAAATATACTTATGTTTTTGAATACAACACAACATACGACTGAATGAAGATAGTGAGATAAGAAGGATTCATAGTGCAAGTGGTAGAAACCTCAACAATCAGTATTACATATTGTTTAATAATGCCTCTGTTATGTTTAGTAAGCAGGTCTGATTAATCCGATTATATCCATCTGTAAATATTTACCCATTATTATATATAGCGTTAAAATAAAGAGATTATTTTTGGGCTCAGGACATAAATTCTTCCAATTTGGTAAATAGATTTTTTTGTTAACAGCAAACTGAAATATTAAAAAAAATGTAAATCAGAGTATTTATTAAAAAAGCATAAAATTAATGTTATCATTTTGTTTAATAAAAATTATGAAATCCTACTTATTTTTAAAACGGAATGAGATCAGTTAATGGATAGGAAGTTACGGATGGACCTTCGAAATTATTATTATTTAAAACTGAAGAATGAAATAAGCGGAATAAAAATAAAACAATCTTTATTCTACGTAGAACAAGCTTTAGATGTTGTAGTTTTGTTTGTTGTAGTCTAATGCTCATGTTAGATTTGTAGCAAGTAATGTACGCGTACATGCGGCATTTACCCTGGCGTGCTGCGCGCACGTCTAGATGCAGCTGAACGCACCGAGAGGCACCGAGAGGCACCGCGAGCTCAATCTATACACGTGGGTTGCCGTACCTCACCAAATAACAAGCGGTGTACTATTTGATTACATGTTCGTATCAGATCAGGTTTAACGAATCACTTTGATGCAATGTTACATACCATAATCCACACGTAATCTATTTAAAATTACCGTAGTTAATATTACCACCGTACATACAGAGTGTTTCAAACATAGTCCACAAAACTCTAAGAAATTATGCATTTTAAGAATATGAATCGAAACAATATGGAACCACGTTCCAATACGGTTACATGTGCCAATACGGTTCGCATAGTTGAAAAAATAACTACGAGCTTGTAAATTTTCTAACAATTATGAAAATGTCAAAGTGAATACTCTTAAAAAGCATAACGTCTTTGTAAAAATATCGCGCTTTACTACAAGAAGACTCTTTTACTCAAGAGACTCGGTCTGGAACAAAATTAAAAAAATTAACCTGTTGCAAAAAATACGTCATGTTTACTAAGGGATTCAATAATGCAGGATTAAATACTTTAACTTTAATAAATGTGTCTAATTTATACGAAACATTCTTCCGCCGTGACCCATTCCCCTCTTCTAAAAAAATAGTTTAATTTATCTCTGTACATATTTGATACTATGTGTTCGAAATACTTCATGAAAAATATCAATATTTATGAATATAAGCGATTTAAAAATCTGCATGATTTTTAATATATCTGACGTTTTTTCCTGTAAAACGATTGACAATCTTTATGTACCTTAAATCGAGTAACTTCAATTTGTATGATTATATTCTGGTTCATTTTTTTTCATTTCAATTCTGAAAGTAAGTTCGAAATATTGAGAAAAAAAAACAACAAAAAATTTAATGTCGCTTATCGCCTTGCAAAATTTTTCCAAAATAACAAATCATGCAAATTTTTTTATACATTTCTCTTCATTTCAATTCTGAAAATAAGCTTGAAACATTGAAAAAAAAAAACAATGAAAACTATGACGTCGCTTATTGAAATAACTATTGATATTTTCAGTGTAATAACATTTTCGATTCACATTCTTAAAACGTATTATCTTCTGAAGTATGAATATGTGCACTAGGATTGATTCATCATAGCGATAACTTACTATTTTTGATTAGGTCGACAAAAATCTATTTATAATTTTTTTTACCTGAGTATATTTCTAATTGATTCATCTAAATTATTTTAAATATAATATAACTATGTTCTATGTTACAACTATATAGTTAATGTGTTTTTTAATTTTTTTTTATCATATAATATTCTGTAATTAAAATAAACCTTTTTTTTAATGGCGTAAATGACAAAAAATATAGAATATTTTTAAAGTAAAACTACAATCAAATTTGTGTTATCATATTATTTTATAAGGTGTAAGTAACCGCTAAGTAATTTAGTCTTAACATTTATATAAATGTATTCTTGCATACAAACTGAAACTGCTTATACTGTCAGTTTGTTATAATAGATACATTTATTCACTAAGCATAATTAATAAAGAAGCAATAAATAATAGCGTCCTTAGTATCAATAAATGATTAAAATTAAAATAAAAAAAAGAAAGCAACAATTATCAATTATCAGAATTACTAATTAATCAATTGATTCATCATAATTAGTTAATCAATGTTTGATATGGGAAATTACTTAAGGCTGGACGTTCACTGCAAATGCATATTTCGGCGTTTTTTTTAAGAAAATGTGGGTTTTTATTATTAATTTATATTAGAATTTATACTCTAGACCGCAATTTTTTTAGAGCAATAACTAAGATAGTACCTTTGTTGTTATACAAATGTAATAAACTGAACATAATTTACAATAATCAATAAAATATAAGCATTAATTGGCAGGCCGTGGCCAAAAAATCGTTTTTAGCGTCCTTGGCGGCGCTAAGTTTTAATGAGTATTTATATAAACGCATAATATGTTTTTTATTGTAATAGTATTGTAAAAACTTGGTTTTTATGGGTTACTTTTTTATAGTTAAAAAGAATAAAATTACAAATTTTCCTTGTAGGATGTCGATCAATAATGTTTGATCACTTTCAAAATAATTGTTACAGTTTAGAAGTATATATTTTATAAATATATTACTTAATATAGTATAATTTCATCGCTATTCGAACAACTCGAACTCGGGAACATGGACGGTTGTAAGGATATTAAATGAAAAAGATGCTCACAAGTAATTTCATTCTCACATGAAGCTCTTTACAGCAAACTTAATGTTTGAACATCAGTTTCCTTCCAATGTTGACAATATCTTTTTTCGACGATTAATAATATTGTGTTTACAAAAATATTCACGTTCAAACTGGGGAGAAACTGATTAAATTGAAGCTTCAAGCTGGTTGACGTTTAGAGTATAATAAATTTTCTTTAAGAAATTGACTTGTGAACAGGTAAAAATATAAATATGAAAATAAATTGAAAGCGGTTCTAGAAATTTTTTGAATGGAGATTTATACGAAGGAAAATATATAACCAATATTTAATCCATAATAAAATGGTTAACTTTATGCTATAATTCATTTGGTATAACTACAATACAAACCAAAAACTAATGTCGTATAAAGTATACCTATCATTCTAAAAATGCTTGGCTTATAAATTTTTACTCGAATAAATCTTTTGTCAATGACTGATTGAATGTTACAGAATTGTAATCGTACATCGTACAAATGCTAGGTGCACAAAGTTCCACTCGCATGAATGATCTTACATGAGTGGAAGATTATATATAGGTTTTGAATGAGTTTAAAAGCCGACGTATATGATTTCATTCTAAGAAAATTTGGTGTGCAAAATTGAAGCACAGGCTATTTTAAAATAAAAATAAAAATAGAAAAATTCATGATTTAAGTAAGGTACAACGTTTGACACAGATAACACGAAACACTTAGAAAGGTATACATCGTAAAAAACATTTAGTTACTACCAGGAGTAAACCCAGAAATTTCTCTTGTCGGGAGAATAAGTTGAAAATACCATGTTAACCACTTTATTTTGGGACGAATGAAGAGACTGTCTTCTAAATATTGAAGAATTTTGTCCAAAATTTACAACACAATAAAATGTGATTTCATTGAAATAAGTAATGTCTGAGCCATCAAACTCTAGGTCAACCACCGAGATATTTTGCATGACTCACGCAAAAAAATCATGATTAATTTGTATTTATCTCTAATTTGCACTACACAGGCTCCATATAAAAGAAGACATATGAAAACAGAATGAGATGAGTCTTACTAAAGCTCTCAGCGGTTGACCTACACGAATGAAACATATGTCTTACCTGTTCTCTTTTCAGCGTCGTTAAAGGCTATGTTCTCCAGCACAACACTGTCGGACACGCCCTTCTGGTTCCGCGAGTACAGCACGATGTTGAGGGTGGCGGCGCCGCCCGCCAGCTCCACCCCGTCCGAGGGCCACAGCTCGGACAGCTCCACTCGGAACACCGCTAAGTCTGAATGGAAATTAAAATGCATTAAAACACTCACAAGTGTGCAAAACCATTTCAAATAAAAACTTTTAGTAATAAAAACCCTGAAAATAAGCCATAGCGTGAATTTCAAGATTTTTGGAATATAAGCCATCCCCCCGAAAATAACCCTACGCCGTCATGGAGGACGAAGGCGGGCAGGAGCGTTGACACCACACTACACCGGTTTCGGTGTAGTGTGGTGTCTAATAACCGTAGATAAAGTAATAAAAGGTGTTTACCTTTTATTACTTTATCTACGGTTATTACTGTCAAGAACAACCGCCACAATCACAGCTTCTTACGAACACGGTGTTCGAGATTTCTGACAAAAAAATAGACCAAGTACATTCATTCTCTTCG
The DNA here is from genome assembly GCA_016648135.1 of Agrypnia vestita. Taxonomy (NCBI): domain Eukaryota; kingdom Metazoa; phylum Arthropoda; class Insecta; order Trichoptera; family Phryganeidae; genus Agrypnia; species Agrypnia vestita. The sequence continues at coordinate 146,323 of JADDOH010024416.1, read as the reverse complement.
ACATTTAACTAAGTATTTTTTTTTATACTATTATTTAGTATTTAGTCCTAAATAAAATGAGTGCAAAAAGAAAGAGCTATTCCGTTGAGTACCAAAAAAGAATTGTGGATCTTGTGATTCTTCCCACCGCATAACATCCCCCGAAAGTAAGCCGTCGCTGCCAGAGATTTCATCGATCTTGGGTATTAGGATTTAGGATTCAATGAACGATTTGATTTTCATCTACTGAACCAATGAACGGTAGTTCACTAAAGTATACTATACCGTTCGTTCGTTCAGTAAACTGTTCTAAAATAACAATTCGTTCATGATCGGCCTAATTCTACCACAAAGTTACTTTGCTATTATTGAAGAAGAATATATTATATATATAGCGATGTTCCCTGTCCGTAGGCTCCTTTTACACAACACTTTTTTCTTAAAGAGGCCGGGCATAATATAAGTGTTTTTTTCATTTTACTTGTGTTAATGTTTATTTTCTGAATTTAATTTCTTATCGGAATAATGCAACTTTTTTATGTTTTATATTTTTAAAATACTGCATTATTTACATATAATCAATAATACGGATAAACCTATGGAGGCTCAATGGATTGTCAGTCCCCTAATCGAAAATTCCGTTTAGGATCTGGATTAGGTAGGTGCTGTATTTTTTTTCTGATATCTGTTTATGCATCAACATCATCACAATAGATTATTCAATCTCTGGTAGTTTTTCTGGTAATTTTTTTTTCAGTTTTGGTTCACTAAGGTTAGATGATATTGTCGCCTTAGCACATATATCTGCGGGTGAAAGGAATAACCGAATGAGTCGATAAAATCGGGTTTTGATTTAAGTATGCAGAGTTGTTCTTTAGATCAAGATTCAATTCTTTAGATCAGCAAGGATAAATTAGATAACTTAGAGAATAAAAAAAATAGAAAAAATATTTTAAAATTTTTTTTCAAAGGACAAATGACATGATTAATCATTTGAAAAAAATGGAAAAAAATGACGTAATTACTCAACTCAACGACGAACGATAAACGATCAAAGTTCTAGCAGGGTCCATCATCATCAGGGCTGATGATGGACCCTGCAATGGGATCCGAAACGTCGGCCAGAAATGTCGTAAAAACACGGCATAATACCCCAGAAGATACAAACCAGAAGATTCTGAGTGGCTGTAGAAACCTAAGAACATTCTTAATAAACAGAATATTAATGAAAACAAAGAACTGTATAATTAGATACATGCGCAAAGGGAGAACAAACAATGATGAATTATATAAAAAAAATTATAATTAATTTTATTATTCCTATTTATAAAATCCTTTTGTATATCACACATAGGGAAATTTGATAGGAAATTGATGCATTATTTGAAAAAAGTGATGAGTTTCTATTCCTAATTGGATACGTGATCCATTTGTTCTGAGAGTACAGTATTCAATTTCCTTTTATCAGAAATTTGTAAATTGGATTTATTAAACAATATTTCTGATTCGCATATCATGAAGGCAGGTGAATTAATTTATTAATTATCTACAAATGTGAATTTAAGCTTTCCATTTTAGAAACGTATTCGTAACGATTATTTTTACTACATTTTTTCTCAATGTTTTTAGACAATGGCTGGAGTTAAGAGTCAAGATGGTTCGTTTATCAAAGAAAAAAATACTGCCTTAATTTTAGCATTTAGGTAATTTTATATATACGAACTCATATCACATATTCAAAATGAATGACCCTACGCGATATTCATCATTATTAGATATGAATTAAATCTAGCGTGAATATAAAAACCACGCGTTGTGTATATATGTATATAATACAATTGAACTAGGTAACTAGTTAATTAATATTACACAGTACGTAGGTATGTTCATTTATATTCATGTTTTATAAATTTTGCACATTCACGATTTATTAAGCTTAAATTGCTTGTAGTGAAAAACAGACTTTTTGGCTATTTTCATTTTAGTTTTCCTGATGCAATATGTTGACGAAGAATTTAATTATGTAAAAAAGTTTGTTTTATTTTGGTTGAATGAGTTTTAAATATAAATAACACTTAATAACATATAATATCCTGGATGTGGGCTTCTAAACCCCTTAAAAATCGCCAATTCTCAATCATCAGACCTTCTCATACATCGTCCTTTAGTTCGTCAATTTTGTTCCCTATTTATGTCGTTACATCGCTAGGCCAGTATCACATAAGCATGCAGATTTCTTGGGAAATGTCTGTTTTTTAATAAATTATATATTTTAACTATCATATAAATGTTTGTGCATTTCAAACAATGTTCATTGTTTAATTCGTGTAACTATATCTACTAGTTGTAATCTTCAGATATTGTATGGTATCAGTTTTGTGGACTTGTGGACTTTGTGGACATATTAGTTTTTTAAATGCTAGTAAATTCGAATACGAGGATTCGATACTATTTATTTATATAAATAAAAATGTAAAATATCGATTGCCTAAAATCTTAAATCTACTAAAGTTCTTTTTGACACAACGTTTCATTCGAATTCGCACAACTTATTTGAAAAAAAAAACTAACCCATAAAAACCAAGTTTTTATTATACTCCCTTTTTCATTTACTAGTTGAAACAGGTTTGGCGCTTACCCCACGCGTTGGGCTTGAGTCGGGCGAAGTTACGAAAGGGAGTAATAAAAAATTTCGAAAAATCCAAAATTATACTATAATTTTTTTTTTTAATGAAAATTTGTTAGATCATTTTTATCGCCACCACGAGTCTGCTTGCAAAGTTTTAGCTCGATCACGGGAAAAGGGTTAAAAATCGATCCAAAGTTTTTTCGACAGACAAGCAAGCAGACGCTAAGAGTTAAAAGAAAGGGAGTAAAAAAGTAACCCATATAAACCAAGTTTTTATTATACTGGCTCTTAACCTACGCGTTGGGCTTCGGTCGAGCGACGCTACGAAAGGGAGTAATAAAAAATTTCCAAAAATCCAAAATTATACTATATATATTTACACTTGTGCTTATGACTCACTCAACTTACCACTAACACTGTACTTGATACTTTGTAGATACATAATTCCTATCTTATGAAAATAAATATTACTGACGAATTTAAAAAAATATTATAATTGTGTTCTATAACGCCACTCTGGGACAGGCGTAGCCTAGTAGAGTGGCACAATCCACAAATTTAACAACAACAAAAAAATGTGTAATTTATGTTAAATTGTTATTATTAAATTAGTATTAAGTACCTTTATTTGTAAACAAGGATTTTTTTGAAATAAAAAAAAAAAAATACTATAATCAGGTTCCGTGGCTACCAGACGCGTTGAAATATTTTCAAACAACTTAGTAAGTTGTATGAAAAAACCATTAAAAATTTGAAAAATCTTGACGTTATCGGGCCGCTATGCTAGTAATCAAACTTTTCTAATGATTCCAATTTGAAAAAACCAATAAAATTTCTAAAAATCCGAAATTATACTATAATTATTAATTTTTTTTAACGAAAATTTGATAGATCTTCTTGATCGTCGCCATGAGTCTACTAGCCAAGTTTCAGCTCGATTGGATCACGGGAAAAGGGTTAAAAATTGATCCAAAATTTTTTCACCCGGCAAGCCAGCAAGCAAGCAGACGCCACGAGTTAAAAGAAAGGAAGTAAAAAGGCGCCGGTATCTATCCTTTCAATATTGATAAATATTTAGATATAAAATTTTTCAAAATCAAATTTATAATAATATTCCGTTGTCTTTACTAAAATAAAACGTTTGAACCGATGAGAAAGTGCCACTAATCATATTGCGATATTTCAAAATAATGGACATTTATGTAGGTATACTGTCTATGATTAATTTTCAATTTTGATACTACCGAGTTTACCGTTTTAAACGATTGTTCTGAGGTTCATAACAACTACTAATATTGCATTACAATATTAAACACAATAACAACATACTTCTACGAATCTATACCTATAAAACTCAATGTCTGTCTGTTCTGTTGCATACTTATGGTTAAGGACCCGGCGGGTAACATAGGCGACATTCCCCCCTTCTTATACCCCTTCCCCAACCCATGATATATATTTTCAATGCAAATCTTAACCGTTCGACCAATCGTACTCAAAATTTGAAAACTTATTCTTTAGGACTCGTCGGGTAACATAGGCGACACTTCTCCCCTCCCCGTGATATATTTTCGATACAAATCTATACCGTTTGACCGATCTGATTCAATTTCTGCATACTTATTATTTAGAACCGTTCAGTTAACATGAGTGACCTTTTCCCTCTCCCCTTTTACCCACACCTCTCCCCCTTATATATTTTCAATGCAAATCTGTACCGTTTGACCGATCTGACCCACATTTTGCATACTTATTTAGGACCCGGCGGATAACATAAGTGACATTTCCTAAACAATAAGTAAGCAAAATTTGGGTCAGATCGGTGAAACGATAAAAATTTGTATTGAAAATACATCATGGGGAGGGGTAATGGGGAAAGGGTAAATGTCACTTATGTTACCCACCAGATCCTAAGGAATAAGTATACAAAAGAGTTGAATCGAACAAACGGTGTAGATTTATATAGAAAACAGACAAACTGATATCGAGTTCTATAGGTATAGAGAGTGATGGTTGCTTTTACGTGTAACAGATAACGCTATTTTACAAATAAAGCTTTTTTTTGTATCTTTATAAATATTTTGTCTCCTACCAATATAAAAGTAGGTACGGGTAATTTTTTTTTCAAATAATTTGTGCAAAATTGAATGGAACATTGTGTTGTGTCAAAATTTCAAAGCAATAGTTGAAGAACTTTAGATGATTTAAGATTTTGGACAATCGAACAATTACATTTTCATTTATATAAACAAAGAGTAGGTATATAAAAATAAAGTAGGGATACAAAAACATCCTCGTATTTGAATGCAACGTTGTGCCAAAATTTCAAAGCAATCGGTGAAGAACTTTCAGAGATTAGCGATTTTGTACAAACGAACATTAAAATTTTTATTTATATAGAGATATGAATAATATTACCACAAAATTATTTTTGAAGAAGGTTTTCTTTTTGTTTATTAATTACATATACGCAATATCAAGAAAGGCGAAGAACATCGTAACGACATATATCTGCAACTATTATAATAATATGGAATTCATATTGTAATTATATTCACGCAGAATGTTAGCTAAATATAACGTATAATAGAGATATTAGCTTAAATTGAGGTAAATCTGGAGTAAGGGACTGATAGAATTATATGACTCGTGTTTATTTAGTAATGATATCTTCAGTTACGTCAGTTTACAATTTCAGAATGTTCTCAAATGCTAAGATGCTCGGCTATTGTTGTTTTGTATTCCAGTTTTCCTTACAAATTGTGTAACATTATATTAATTATGTTTAATATTACATATAAGATTCATATACTGATGAATCTCCCAAGTCTGGTTTGGGTGATGAGTTTTGCTACAGTAAAAGTGTTAAAAGTTAAATTAAAAATAAGTGATTTTATTGAACTGTAGACTATTCAAATTGTTTTTAAAAAATTACAGTAAATCTTCGTCATCTCGTACATTTTACATTTTTTATAAAATTTTACTGATGAATTAAGTAATTTTTATTTACCTTTTTATGATTAGTATATTTTTCGCTTTTATTTTAATTTATTTTTTATTAAATTATTGTTATTTTGCAATTTTAATATTTTATTAAACATTTTTTTAATGTAAGTTTTTTGTACATCTAAATTCATCAATAATGTAAAGCTTGCTCCAGAACATGCTTAGCCCAGAAGAAAAGGAATGAAAATATTGAAATGAAAATATAACCATGCATTCATTAAATGGACTCTAATGATTATCATTGAAACATTTTATTATTTAATACAAATATTGCATAAAATTATTTAATTTATATTATTGATTGACTGAACGAATTTAGGATCGGAGACGTGTTGTGGAATGTGATGTTATTCATAAGTGGTTTCTCTTGGTACGTTCTTTAGGAATTCAACGCCTAAAATTGTTCAACATCAATTTTTTAACAGGAACCAAGTGGAATAGTATTATTTTATGATTATCAAAAGAATAGTTTGTATTAATTATGTCGAGTTCCGAGAAGTTTTTATTTTTTTGCAGAGGCGATGTTTTTATTTGTATTAGGTTTCTCGCGGTTTGGCCAATATATTTGATGTCATAATCTCCTCCAGTTATTTCGTATATTTTCCTTTTTTCTAATAAATTAATTTTAGCTTTAAATTAAAGAAAGATTTTATCAATGCTGTTAGTTATAAAGTAGTAAAGATATAAAAAATAATTTAATTTATGCTCATATGAAATATACGCAGAAAAAATGATTTGGATTCATAAATATTTATATGTATAAGGACCTCCCTGTGTATCTTTAAATGTTTTGTAACGAAATATTTTAATATGATTTGTACAAAATTGTTACAAAATTCTACAAGAAAAAGTGTGCTACATAAAAAAATTTGTTTCATTATATTGTGAAACTTTATAAATATTATGTCCCAGAATATGAAAATTTGCGATGACAGCCAAACAAAATCGGGGAAAACACTTAACCTTTGTTTTAATTTAGTAACTTATTCTTGTTACTAAACAATATATTAATGTTTTTAAAGTACGCTTTAAAATTAATATTTAAGATTTTACATATGTACAAGTATATTTGATGTAAGAGTTGGAGTAATATTAAGAATCTTTATAGGTATTATTATATACTCAACATATGAATAGAAATTTCATATATTTCGAAACAAACCCAAATGAAGATATTACTAATACCAATAAGAAATATTTTTGACTTTTGTATCTGAAAAAAAAACAATAAAATAAATTAGAAAAAATGCCATTGAAAAAGATTTTACGTTTAGAGCTTTCAAACGTGAAATAATTGAAATACAATTTCTTGTCGTAAGCTTTATTGAAAGTTCTTCAATTATAAATATTCTTAGCCCGAAAAAAGGTTATGAATAAAATAAAAAGGCACTCAATGCTAAGGAATGTTCCTCTATTAGTTTCACTAAACTCTAAAATAATAGAACTTGTTTATACACTGGAAGATGACATCAAGTCGACTCAATAAGGGATCTGTAAGGTAAGCTCACTTTTAGATACCACCTTGATAATATCATAAACAAAGTAAATACTAGATTGGAATTTTTTAACAAGAATTACTTATGACTTTAAAATTTTTCTTTAAATCTATCTCTATTTATATTGTGTCACTGAATGGCAAGCAAAAGGAATTGCGCACTGTTCCTTGTACACGTTTTATCGAATGATCGAGAACGGCCTATAACAATCTAGGTTGCAGATACAGATAGCCATCGTCAGGAAATGTCTACAAAGGTCTAGAAACACCTGGAATAACCGAGAAGCGACAAAGACCTTCTACTAAGCACACGAATAATCTAGGAAGTACGAAAATACCAGCACTTGGATACAAAAATTAAACCACGCCGCGGCGGTTGTTCTGTTGTCGTTTATGATAGTTCGATTCAGTGCGAAGTCGGCGGCGAGCAGCGAGACGACGATGAGGGTGGCCAGTAGTGAATTGCGAAGCCACAGATATCGAGCGAAATAATCGAGTGAAGTACCTAATTGACGAAATAAATAAATGCGATAAATACTACGTGCGAGAATTGGATAGAATGTTCTAGTGAATGCTGAATACGGATTACCCGGCAATTATAAAGTGTTCATAAAAAGTGATATTGCTATATAGTGTAGATTAAAGAAAAGCGTTATGTTTTATTCGTGTCAAATGACTTTTACGTAGAATAATTAATTAATCACTAATTAATTTCTAGTGTTTTCATTCAATTGTCTTCTCGCAGCCACCGCCAGTTGACAATATATTATCCTCTATCTTAGTCTAAAAATTCTCTATGTATCACTAGTACGATGTGCTTTGGAATATTCTTCAGTTATAAGGATACCTTAGTATACAACATATGTTGCAAGAATCGAAAGAGTGCAATGAAGTTTCTACGTGCATCGTCTTATAAAACCGGTCAACGCAGAAATTTTTACAGCAATAAATATCGTTTTGCCTTTTTCAAAATTCTCAAACTGGAATTCCGACAGAAAATAACCAATCTTGCAGTACTACACAAGATACTCAGCGGAGGTATTCATTCGCTTTCTTTGTCCAACAGAAATTCGAATGTTGAAACCCGTGTACGAAACCCGGAGTTCTTTAGAAAAATTCAGCATCCCAGTAATCTCAATAGTTTCTCTCCCATCAAAAGAATATATTGTACATATGATATGTATTGTACTGAACCTAACATTGATGACGATATTCTTGCAGATAGCCATAATCATTTATTAAGTAACTCCCACACAACATTTTTTTTGACAATAACCTGAACCCTTTAAACACATCATATTAATACTTTAATTATATATTCTTACCTTATCGCACTGCATTGATACTGTAGCAAGACTGTGAACCTACTAAACTACTGTACCTACTAAAAGCCGATAACAACCAAGCAATGTCACGCAACGGTGGTCAGTCATCCGTAACCGAATATTACATATAGAACAATGAGTTAGTGAGGCGTGACCACATTCTCCTATCTGGAAGATTCTACGACATTCAATTTCGTATTAAAATACTTCATGAAAAGCCTAGAACTTTCTACAGACTTCTCCTGATCTCCAAAACAAATGTTTCGAAGGACTTCAGCGAAAATGTGACACGCGACGTGGAGTCGGTCAATTCTGTTCGTGATATCTCCGCGATACTACCGAGCGAACCAGTGTGATCAGTGATTTGTGATATTACAACACGCGATATTAGTAAGTGACCGACGCGGTTCGATCAGCAGTTTTACCAGCGCAAGTGAAGGAAAGAAAAAATCGGGGCGAGAAATTTCTACGAGCGAACATTGAATGGAATTTACGAGAAGTGATCTAAGCGATAGAAGTAGCACGAATTAAGGAACATTTCAATAATAATTATGTGAAATATTCGGGAAACATTTAGCGACTATTAAATTACGAAAGGTACTACAATTTAACTCGAGTTCAGCGACTTTCTTTGGTAATAAATTAAAGTTAATTAATATCCAGTATTTTCATTTATCTCCCAAAGCTACGTCCCGTGATAATATATTATGTTTCTATTATTTATGTTTCTAGAGCATGCCGAACCTATTTGAAGTTAGGTTTAAGTTTGAAATAACTAATGTATTGTTTTTTATGTAACTTGTACCCAGTATTATTAGTCTCACTTACAAAATCGTTCATTTTTTAGATGTTTTGATATATAAATCAGGCTGCAGTATAGACGCAAAAACCGACCTCATTGTAGACAGGATATGGTACAAACCTGAATTGGGAGCAGTGAGGTTAAGCCTCCTCCTCTTGGTGCGAGCGTCCACGGCTTCCAAGACGAAGGTCTGAGGAAGTCCACCATCGTGGCCGGCAACGCAGCGGACTTCCAGAGCGTCGCTGGTGTTGGCAGCTCCACGGAGGGTGCAGTTGCGGAGAGGTGAGGGTTTGGCTGAAAAATAAAAATGATTGGTTTATTATATTTTTTTAACTAGTCCTTAAAAGTCTCACCACAGCTCACTAAAATATGAAGACGTGGATTAACGTCAATTTCTTGGTATAGATTTTTGACAATGGCTGGTTCCAATGCGTTTTGACTTATTAAAAAAATATATAACGAGCTTGTACTTGAGAGGACATATAATTATGAAATGGTCGAACTAAATACTTTTAAAAATTATAATATCTTTGTAAATAAGTTACGCTTTATTAAAAGAAGACATTTTTACCGAAGTCACTCAGTTTGGAACGAATTTTTAAATAAAAAAAACATGTCTACTATAAAAATACGTTTTGTTTAATGAAGATTTAATTATACAAGAATAAGTATATTAACTGCGGTAGTGTATCTTTATTATACACGAAAAGGGACGTTCATCTGCTGTGACCCAACCACCGCTTCCTAAAGAACGGTTTAATTAATCTCTGTAAATTTTTAAAGTCTGTGTTGATTACTCAGATTACTTTTTTAAAGAACTGTTTATTAAAACATGTAAAAGTCTTATTCATGTATAACAGAGATGGCTATTACTATGTACAACAATCGAAAACAAACATAAATGGACGGACTTTATCTTTTTACACAAATTAATAAATGGTACTATCGACTGTCCTTAACTATTAGAACGTATCTGCTTGCGTGTTCGGTCTCGCGTAACTAAAATTTACATTTTTAATTCCCCACGGCAAAAGCTTCCTAGACTAGCAAACAGATACGAGCAGCTTGACGTTTTTGCCACCAACTTTTTAATATTCAAACATATTTTAAAAGGTGTATTGAAAGATTACTAGTATTTGTTAAATTGGACTTAAATAATTGATTTGTGTTTGTTTTGATTGTTGATTGAGTGAGATAACTAACTGTTATGTAACATTTTCATTATATTATTATTTTCTAAGCTTGTGCTATTCCTTTTCTCTATAGTTTTTTTTTAAATTTTTATGATATCACGCTTTTCTTAAGTTTTTACTTTGTTATTTACTTGCTTTTTACATTTAATATTATTATTTTTTATTTAATTAATAATGAATATAATATTTTATTACAATGATACCGAGAAAATGTTTACAATTATTTTTTTTGTATGTATAAACCTTACCAAAAAGAATTATGATTCTTGTGTGTGATGAGTGATAACCACTTACAATCATATAGGTAGGTAATCTAATTTATTAGACAATGAGAAAGGTAATATATTATTTATCTAAATTAAAAATCTTTATTAATAACACAATATATAGAAAAAGTAGTCAAGTAAATAATAATATATAATAAGCAGTCAAAAGAGACTAAACTCAATCACAAAAGACAATTATACAATAAATGAGAACCCATTCGGTTTCACTGGGGGAATATGCACACAAGCCGCAACCGCAAAATATTCACCGTCATGCAAAATAAATTTAACAAATCAAGTAATTGTACAGGTATCTTCATCGATTCGAGAGAAGTACTCGACAGTATCTACCACGAACAATTCGTATCGAAACCAAAAGAGAACGGGATTGACCAAACGGGTAAAAAGCCGCTCACCGAATACACCCCTGATAGTCAGATCAAATGAATCTCCAAGTAATCCACCAACAGGTGAATTTGGATTCCCTCAAGGTACGGTGAATCAAGCATTCTAAGCAGATGACACCGCATTGTTAACAAATTAGCCTTCATATATCAATATACTAAAATCGTGGCATGACAACTATGTTCTAACATTCAACGTAAAAAAATACTTCAACGTGTATTTAAATTTACTGTAGTCATCAATACTTTTATATATATATATAATATATATATATTATATATCTATATATATATATATATATCTCCTAGTATAGGTTCTACTATATATATATATATCTTTATCTATATAGATCTATCTCTATACCTCTATATAAAAAATAACTGTTTTGAAAATATGTGGTATTAAATTTTGGAATTTTTATATAATTCTCGTATCTACTCGAGTGACATGTTTTTAAATTATTAGTCTTCTTTTCTTTAAATATTTGTAAAATCGAATATTTATTATAAATGATTTCTACATTAAATAATGTTTCAGTTCTGAATTTTTGGGGTTTCTTCAAAATAGTTTTAATAACTAATCTTTGGATTATCCTTATGGGATTTATTGTGATCGCGTATGACCCTCTCCATCCAATAATACCATATTGTAGCAAGGATTGTATAGTAGCATAAGATAGCATTTTAAAATTATTAGTTTTTAGAACATTTCTTACTCTAATGAATACAAAAATACACTTTCTTAGTCGTTTGACTAGTTCGCAGATATGGAATTTCCAATTTAAATTTTGATCTGTATATACACCTAAATATTTTAGTTTGTCAGTTGTCTTAAGTATTGAGCATGTTTGGTTACAATCAATCATATTACATTTATTACGATGAATAATAATTTTGGGTACCGGATCTATTTTTGTTTTATTTATAAAAAAGGGAATAACATAAGTTTTTCCGTGTTCAGTGATATTATATTTATATATTTGTATTTTAAGTATTTATTAAGTATGTGATTATTTTTTTTCTTGATTATATTTTTTGAGCAATCATTCAATTTTCATTTAAAGTATTCATTCTATAAATGTATACATTACCTTATTGTTTGTAAAAATCAATTCAAAAAAATAATTCCATATTTGCCGCTGGATTTCTAATTAGTCTTTGCCGGGTATTTGTAGACACAATCGTGTCACTAGAGCTCCTGAGTGGTGACAACAGGAGCTGTAGTGACACGATTGTGAAATGGTCCCTATGAATTCAGAATAATTTTAGTAGGTACTATGTTAAAAAATTTTCAAGAACACGGTACTTGATTTGTCTCAAGACCATTAATCAAGCTGTTTATATGGAAAAGTAGCTAAGGAAGTATTTGAGTATTTATAAGGTTTACGATCTATCGTACGGCTTGAAGTGGTCACTTTACACAATGTTTACACAACGTTCCCAATTCCACCCATGATTGAGCACATCTATAAAATTTTAGAAGTTGTATAAATATTATTTTATACACCCCATTTCACGTATGACTTTGCTAACGCCATCTGTAGTTGCCACATTATCTAATTCAAAATCTGATTCTTGCGGCTGGTGGCAGAAGTTTAAAGGTTCATCAGTTGTCCATCTCCAATCCAATCAAAAATTTTGTAAAAATTAATTGTATACTTTCGATCCATACATACATATAAAATACATAATTATTTATGTATCAATGTTCGTCACTAACGCTACACTAATCTAGGTGGCGCTATTTTCACAGCCTTAATTCGCTGCCCAAACTACGCTAATAAAACTAACGCTACCAGCTTGCTCTGCTTATACGCTTACATGTACCTACGTATTACGGTTTCGAAATAATTTTATTTGTTGTGAAAGTTAAATTTTAGTTGGCATTTTGTGAAAAACTGGATTTTATTTGGCTAGAATATCGGTAAATAGAGGTCATTCGAACTAATATAAACGGTGATTTCTATATTCATATCGTAATGTGTAGAAAGGAATATGTATTTTACATTTTTTCACATTTTTTAAATATTTTGGATAAATAATGTATGGCTCAATCAATAAATGTAAATTAGAAATTTAAACATTAAAATACCATTATTTTTGACGGGTTATAGCAAATACAGTAATTCATAACTACTCAAAACCGATTAAAACAATTTTTTTAAAATACCGACAAAATCACGTGATAATATTTATAACTATGACCACGTACGTGCGAGTATGTATTCGGAAGCCTCTCTCAAAATCTAATGTATCGGAAAAGTATGAAATCGATATTTGGAGTTGAAAGGCTGCCAAAGCATTCCCAACTCGCTTACCTTCCTTAACATGTCTGCATCCATATTCTCCACCACCCAGTATAGCGGCCTGATCATGGACCCTTGTACACGGCGTAATAAACTTGTACGCTAGACCGGAGACCAGCGCATGTGGTGGCTGGTGAAACTGAGAACAATTCCCCACCCCACATTAAGTATGGAATTCATTGTTGCCACAACCCCGCAAGGGTTTCTACTAGAACGGTCTGGGTAGACTAGTTAAAATTCAAATAGATTACTGGAGTGTGAAAGCGCAAAAAATCGTCATTTACGAATGCCTTCCCACGCGCTCTGAAATCCTAAATCTATTGATGTATTGTAAAAAAACCCTTTTCCTTTAAATGAAAAGAGTTTTCTTAAGAGTACAAAAACTTTTATATAGGAACGCGATTCACTTGTAAGGTTTTGTGTTTCCGGAAGGAAATTTTCACTTTCCATTAAAAAAACGTTATTATTAGGAAAGATTTTCAGTCGTTGAAGAAATAAATTAAAATATTGAGAGAACTCTAAATATAATACGGAGTGATGTTAATCAAAACTCCCTTTCATCAGCCATCTGTTATAAACATTTATTTTAACTCACTTTTCATACTGTACGAGTATACTTGAAGTTTATTTGCTGACGTAGTGAATTAATTTGCAAAGGAATCTTTACGTTTTTACGAGCGAATAATATAATTAAATCCTTAAAATATCGGCGGGCGTTAAGCAATTCTTGTCGATTATATTTGTGATTCATAACAATGTTAAAATTAAATGATAAGGAAATGAGCAATATATGAAGTAAGTTTGTCTATTCCGGTTGTACACATTTTTGAATTACCATCGCTTATGATCCTAATCTTGAGAAAATGCTGAATTTCAATATTATTATTTAAGAAAAATGCAATTATACTTTACAGTACAAGAAAATCACCGAAAATTAAATTCTTCTGAGCATCTCTTAACATTTTAATACATACAGTGAACCCGAATGGGTTCTCATTTATTGTAAAATAGACTTTTGTAATTGAGTTTGGTCTCTTTTGACTGCTTATTCTATATTATTGTTCTATATACTATATATATACTATATACTATATACACTTGACTGCTTATTTTATATATTGTATTATTAATTAAGATTTTGATATATTAGATAATAGTATATTACCTTTCTCATTGTTATTTAAATAGATTACACTAACTATATGATTGTAACATTATACATTTAGAGGTGTGAAATGGTTTATTGAACTACCTGTTAAAATGAGAATTGGAAAAAATTATGAGACCTTTAAAAAAAAACATTAAAATAAACCCTCATAGTTAATTAAAATTCTCTCATTTAAAACTGTTTGCTTATTGTTAGCTTATTTTTAAATTGTTTTTCCCACATAAATGCATTAATTATCGCATACTACGTAACTATTTTTTTCTTATATATATTTATTTATGTACTATTTACATTACTTTACTTTATGCACTAATTATCTCATATTGTGTAACTATTTTTCTTCTTATATATATACTGTAAAAAAATATATATCTATATACAAAAGTATAACTCCCTCTCCAGACACAAGAGTTAGTCTCTTATTGGAGAGGTACAATGATAGAAAATTTATGTACCTAAATTTTTTTTATGTATCAAATATGTAAATATATAAGATTTGTAATTAAATAAAAAAAAAGTGGTTATCCCTTACCACACATTTGAGATGTGTGAGACAGTTTGACCCCCAAAGATTGACTTAACAAATGCATGGTATAGCGACTGAGGTTAAGGCCATCTATTCATTTTGTAATAAAAAGGAATAATTGATCAAAATATTACGATGCTATAAAATAATGTAATATTTAATATGCACATTTGTACATGCTGCATCACCTACAAAAAATAGGGACACAAAGGGAATATACGTTATAATAAAATCGATTTTATAACCAAGTATAAAATATATTTTTTTAATAATAGCCGAAGTAAGTACGCGATCCTAATGGCTAGATTGTTAATTAAGTAAACAAATTTGTAAATTGCCTATAAACAACATAAATGGATTTACAATATAAGATTATTTATTATTTACGATGTAATTCACATACGCACTTAAAACATTGTCCGGAGTAAACCGTGAAAACGAAGAATATTTCAGGACTGAATAAAGCACATATTTTTTTATTGTACATACATTTATATTATACTACATTTTAAAATTATTTAGAAGTAAAATATGACTTATTCCGGAAATCAAGTGTAAATGTATTACTAATACTGCAGCAAGAATTCCGAAATTTTTTCTTTTGTATGGGATATTTTTATTTTTAATTTTTTTTCACATTATTAAGCAAGTTACAATTTTTTTATTGTTTCCGTCCCATCATTTTGTGTTTGAATATTTTTAAAATACGTTTTTATACACCCGCAAATTAACAAAATTATACAGTAATTAAAATAAACTTGACATCGTAATGGTCTTCAAGAATTCAAGGTCTCGCTGTTATTGTTTGTTCTCGCACACTTATATCGCTATTATTATTTTTTCTTCGATATTCGGCTTCATTTCGGTCAAAATTTCACCTTTGTTGATTTTATTATAGTTAAGTTCCTCGCTTTCAAAAGATTTTTTTTATTTGTTTAATCTAAGTTCTGCATATTCGTCGTTTAACTGCATCTAAAATGATGAAATAGTTTTTTTTGTTGTATTTGCTATTAAGAGTTGAATGGAGAAATGCAAATTTATATTCTAGTTACCGCAGATAGTTAAAATAAATTATAACATTATGTTACAGTACCAAAAATTTTTTTCAAATTTAATTTTCTTTTAATGTTAAATATTGCCAGTCAACTAATCTTTCGCGGTAACACGAATCCGATTGATTCCACGCGCTGTGAGCAATTAGGAAGTATAATTCGTACGTGCTGACATTGTACGCAGTGACACGTATGGGCCAACATGTGAGAGAACTGGAAGAAGCTCTGCCGGCGCTCTGGCAGATCAGTTATGTTTCGGGAGAGTTATCTAAGACCATCATCGACTTCCAACTCTTGCCGAAACACATTATTTGTTTCATATTTCAATGATGTCATTTTACATTACATATTTATTTTCATTTCCTCGTATTTCGTTGATTATAAGCCCTCGGAGCTTCTCTGAGACGGAATAAAAGGCCCTCTATACTCGAGACATTCTTCCTACAAAGCGCGCAACACCTTCCCCAAAAATATAAAAAACTGAAGTAAAATAAATATTCAATCAATTAAATTAATGATAACATACCGCGCGGGAAGATTTAATTTAAAACTATCTGGTAAGATGACTGACTCAGTTTTACTACAACGCTAATATTATTGAAAGTATTCTGTTGGTCCTCTCCGGAGTCTCCCCGACCCTCTCTGGCCGAGCACGTTCCCGATACATATGTCCCCCTCTGGCCGAACACATTTCCGATACATCTGTCCCCCTCGCCGCGGTCGGAGAACGATTGCGGGCTCCCGTGGGCGGACGGAATTGTCTCCTTTATGGGCCCTGATCGAATTTTCTACGGCGACGTATGCGAATATTTTGTGGCAAATTTAACATACGGCTGGCGGGAAGTGTCCGGCCAGAATAACGGACTGCCGTAAAAAATGAATAAATCTAGAAAAAAATGCTGACCTCTGCTTATTCACAATTGTGGAGTCAAATAAAATAATATGTTGAAGATGGCGTGGGACAGAATTCATCTAAACGATTCGCCCACAGCTCTTTTTGTACTTCTTGATGCTAGATAACCTAAGGTTTGTTACTGGGAACCATTTTGTAACATATTTGGAAAGGAGAATAGCACGTTCGATATCAATTAGTGGTTACGTATATTTTTCACGTGAATCCTAACGTCTTTCAAATCGATTCGAGGTGGTGCGGTGTATGTTCAAAAATCTGACAACCACAAAAATGGGTTTGACTTAAAACATTAGACTTTGATTAGGAAAAGATGTAAAGTTTACATTACCCAATCTATGCTCGTCCCGCCTCCACGCCTGGCGTGAAAGAGTTACGTTGGACATGAATTAGGTAGATTATAAGAGATGTATTTAACGATAGCTTAAAGATATAAATAAAATGTTAAGATAAGATATTATATATATTGTAATATTTTTTCAGGTTATGTGAAAATTTGCGACTAATTACCATAATAAAATATTCATCCAATAAGTACGGTGCATTGAGATCTTTAATAATAGTCTTGTAATATTAATGCGCTGAAAATGGTGTAAGTATTGCGTGTGTTTCCATTGCCAGCACAAAAAAAACAAATGGCGAAATCGTATAAAGTAGCGAGAAGTATGGATTGTTTTAAAATACATGCAGATAATATTTAATGTGTAGAAATATTATAAACATTAAATATTATCTACTGTGCATTTATAAAAATAATGTACATATTTAATATTCATGCATGTTTACTTTTAGTTTACAATAAACATATACTGTTTTAGAATAATATGTGAATTTGGCCATTTTTTATTTTGGTGGTGATCAATCCGGTGGCTCACTGCGCGTGCGCGGTATGTGTCAAACGCTTGAAACGCTTGAAATGACGATGTTTAACAAATATTTCATTATTGGAATGTTGTCTCCAAATCAATTACATATTTCAGCAGCACGTCACCCCAGTTCTATCTTGTTGTAAGGTCAAAACAACAGTTTTGAGAAAAACGAATTCAAAATTTGTAATCGATTTTACAACTACAGGAAACAATATTATTCTTTTCCGAGTTAATGATAATATTCTAATTTTTTTATTACGTCATTTGCAAGAGAAAAATTGGATTTACCTGGTACCGTTTTTTATAATTTTTATATTAAAGTTTGATAAAAATTGACGATACGGCAAACATCGGCAACATTGCGACGAAAACTGACGATACAACAAAATAAAATAAATACGGAACTGAAATATCGGTTGGTATTTAAAGGAAAAAATATGTTTTTTGAAGAAAAAAGATGACACATTCTTACGAAATCTCCACCAGTAGAGTATTTACGTAGAGCACATTATCACAAAATCTCCGCCAGTAGTACTGAGACAAAGAGCACATTCGGTCGTATTCTGAAATAAGCAATATTGCTCTTTCGGTGTTTTGACAGTTATTGTATTTTTATGTTATTGCAGTTGCAAAATTGATGACATACATCAATTTTGTATTTAACAGAAAATAAATTAATGAATTCAGTCAATCAGAAAGCTCTAAAACGTAAACAAACGTTAATTTATCAATTTGTGAATACTGTCAAGACACCGAAATAGCAATATTGCTCATTTCAGAATACGGAAGATTGACGCAAAATCTCTTAGAGATAGAAAGAAATAACGGCGGAAGACGAGCCAATTATTTTATTCTGAGAATTTTTTTGTGATGGTTGATTGGTACCTTTTCAATCGATGACCTTTTTCGTATTTATTCAGAATAAATAATATAAAATCTGAAATTTATGTCGGTTGCCCTAAGGTAAAAAGTAAAAATTGTCAAGCTATTTCGTATTAAGCTCTTTATGTATTTTAATTTCATGTACCTTCACTGTTTACTTAAATATTTACTTTAGATCAATTTTCCTTATTCTCTTTGATTTCATGTATAGCGAGATACAATTCAAATGTAATAGAGAATATATCAAATATAATAGAGAATATATATGTAATCAAGATATATTATAGATGTCTCATTGATATTAAAAAAAATCTAATAAAAGCTATCAGAATTTGAATAAACCACATTGATTCACTTGAAGTCGATCGATTTCGATATCTCTGTATCTTTACCAAGAAAGTCGCATACTAACTTATCCACAAATCGTAACTAATTAACTAACCATATACGCCGATTTCCTGTAGGGGTTAGTAGAAAGGATATAACGCCACACTCTTCTGTACTTGTACACTAATTTTGCCTCATCTACTTTCATACATTTTCTGATGCACGTTTTCCACATTTTTTTACCATTCTTTCCTCGCTCATCTGTTCCATATTGCCAACGTCTCAGCGATACTTAATTCTATCTAAATCCCTATAGCCAGCCTAACATTACATACTTCTAATACGTTCGCTCTCCACTCTATCGTACGAAGATTTTCCGCACATATTTTTGTTCTTTTTGGCACTTTCCAGGCTTCGCTTCAATAAATTAGAGTTGGTTACAGAGCTCCACAGTCAACCGTTAGCTTCGTGCAATAAATTTCTATTGGCCATAATGGCATCATTTACCTTATTTCACGCAGTCACTTTCCTCTCTATATCCCTCTCCGTCTTGCTGTCCCTGCTAAACATACTTCCCAAATACACAAACTCATTAACTTGTTCCAAGCATCCCATTACATCACACTTAGTCACCCGTTTAACTTTTCAAATCGAATTCCATTCATTTTCATTAAAGTTTGAATAAATCACACCGATTAATTTATTCCCTACAATTTCAATATCACTGAATCTTCAACAAGGCGGTCGCACGCAAATTAAAATATGCAAAGAAATCATTCATCGGTAAGAAATCATAGACGGTCACACTTTGACTGATCCACAAATTAAAATATGCAACGAAAGAAATTGATGTGACACGTATTCCGTGTTTGCATCTCTAAGAAAAATATTAGAAATCATAGCTGATAAAAGTTTGACAAATATTCTCACCTGCAGGTACCAGCTGGTACAAGCATGGCTCTGCCTGTCTGCCGATGGTATTGCTGCCTCTGCAGGATAGAGTGCCATAGTCTCTGGCGCTGGCCGGCGTATAGCGCAGCTCGCTGGCACCGTGAGATGTACCTGACCAGAAGCACACACTATATTTAAAACAATGTATGTAATATGCAGGATATAACAAAGCTTGTCTCCAAAACTTTACAGGTAGATTCCTGCCTAAGTTATGAGTCGGAAATGTTGAAGCAACAATGCCCTAATTTCAAGATAGAGATGGAGTTAAGCGAATTCAAATTACGATTATTTTTCAATATTGGAGAAGTAAAATTATTAACTAGCAGTAGAAATCAAATAAATTTTAACGAATCACTTCAAAATTCAACAGAAATACAAATGATTTTTTGAAAGGCTTAATTTTTTTTTTGAGTTAGAACCGATTTAACTCGACTTTTTTGTGAAAAAACTTTGTCATTTTATTAAAAATCACTATTTAAAAAAAAAAACTACTTATTTCTTTAGATATTGGAGTAAGAAATGAATAAAATAGTTCTTCTTTGGCTAAAACTAAAAATTACAGCATTTATGCTGCTAACCGCGGACTACCTTGCTAAATCGACTGTCTCTTCCACGCTGCTGGAGATACACCCTAATGTATGATTTGATTATGAATTTTTTTTTGTCCTTTTTGACATACATAATAAAGTTGGATTTTAATAGTACGAATCAGTAAAAAATATCCCAAAAATAGACTTCTTTTTCAGCCTTTACAAAAGTGCTACTACCAATAAAGAATCGTGAAGAAGCTTTTAAAAATACAAAGAAAAAATCTACGTTTGCAACCGAGATTCGATCCCAGAACTTTCAATGATAGAATGGTTTACCGATTAAACTATGGCAACCTTTAAATATAGAAGTCAAATTTATATGCTCGATACTTTTTTAGTGCGACATCTATTTTTTTCCAATGTAATTAACATCTTTTTAATTGCAATGTTTCTCCTAATTGTTTTCTTTGAGGAGAACCGGCCAGACGGGCGGCGCCAGGATTTCTTGGCCATTTATCAATATAAAAACTTTAACACAACTGAATATTTATTTTTGTTATACTATTGACAATAAATAATTATCAAAGAATGGAATGATCGTATTTCAATAATAATTGAAATACCATTATTCCATTCTTCGACAGTAAAAGCAATTTGATTATTAACTTTTTTATCGCCGGAAAAATTATGAAATGGTCGTTTAATAATCCTTATTAATTTAATCTCTTTCGAAGAGATATGAAAGTACAATGTGAAGGTAGAATAGACATAAAAAAATATGAAGGTTAAGTCATTGGTTTTACGGAGGCAGAAGTAAAACATCTAAAACGCAATTAAAAAATTAATAAAAAACTATTACAGCTGATGAGAAAGAATTTTAATTACAATTTATGCTATGTAAAGCACCTAGTTTGCCACGTCAACAATATCAAAAAATGTGGTGAGCAACCATACGCAATGTTCATAACGAGGTTTACAAAATAGTCCTTATTTAGTTTTATAGTAAACCTTCGTTGGAAAGGACCAACTAAGTACAATGAAATTTTGATAATATACTATGTTATAAAGAATTTACAAATTAAGGACACCTACGCTAATTTTTTCCAGTTTTCATAAAGTATCTAAAATTTTCGGTGTTCTATTGCTTAGTTTATTTTTATTTTTATATATTTTATTTTTTATATATATATTTTTTTATTTTTTTTATATATATATAATTTATATATATAATTTAAGCTTTAGATATAACGTAATAATGAATAAAAATTTTATATTCTCAGTAACCAGATCAGTTATGTCCGAGCTTTTTTTAAAATAAGCTTTAATTAATCATTCTGTGTAGAATTTATATATAATTCTTCTGTTTAATAATAGGAATGAGAATTAAAATAATTTTTGTTAAAAACCTCATTAGTCTCCCGCGGTAAAGAAATAATGCTTTTAAAAATATCAGTTTTCTTATTTTAAAATAATCCATTTTGCGAATGAGATTTTTTATTTATTTGATTTGATCAAAATGAAACAAACTATTCTTTTGAAATGTTTTATTATGCTTACTGTACCTTTATTTAAAATGCGTCTTAATTAAAATTGAATTCAAATAATTTAAATAGTTAGATAACAAAGATTTATCTTGATTTAAAGTATATATCAGGGGCATGCATTTGGGTATATTGAAGTATTACTTTTACGTAAACAAATATTTTGAAAAAAACTGAAATAAAACATATCTCGTAATATTACTCTTACAATAATTATCATATTATTCATATTTTAACAAATCATAATATTTTGTAGGATAAATATATAATTTTGTTAGTATATAACTTACGAAAATGGCATGCTTCAATATTCTCACTGCATCCGCCTGGCTTATAAAAAAAAGTAATCCGCATTCTATTACTTTTAAAATATTCTAAACCTAAATAATATGACAATAATATATACATTCAAAAGAATATTATTTAATACTCTACTTTAAAATATACGTGTATTATTACCAAATGCGAAATCTAAGTATACTAATTCAAGAAAAAGGATAACAGATGTCTCTAGCGTAGTCACTTCAAATAAACGAAAGGTTTGTGAATTTTGGAACGGAACATATATAAATATATAGAAAGATAGAAGAAATATAAAAAACTGGCAATGTGTGGATGTTCTTAAGATGAAATTGGTGAACGTTGATCACTTAAGCCGGCTCATACATGTCGTAAGCCCTGGCCCATGAAAAGACTTCCATGCATGTCTCTCATATAAATAGTTTCGTCTCCGTTAAGACTTATATAATTTATCTGTTTGCCTCAGCACGGGTGGAGTCCGGTGTATGTACGAATAAAAAAATAAAAAAATTACAAACTACATCCCTGCTCTCTAAATTTCAATACAACTAAATTTAGTAAAGTTTTACTACAAAAACACTAAGGGTATAAAAGAGTACTGACTATTACCGTATCTGGCTGGAGATACGTCAAAGCTCTCTCCGCTGTTATTGAACTGCCACACGAATGTGACGTCATCAGGGTCAGCCTCCACGGCGCACCTCACTCGAAGGGCTTCATCCAGCGCGGCTCCGATCACCGTCACGTCGTTGCTGGTGCAAACTGGGGCATCTGAAATAATAAATGAATTTAAATATTTAAATTAAAATAAATTATCGACACCTCAGATCTCCAAATAAAATTCTGTGCGAAGTAGTCCCATCCTCAATACACCGCATAAAGCATTGAGACCTTTTTGATATCAAAATTTCATTCCATTAAATTCTAAAAATTTTTTTTTTTACCGGATCTTCAACGACACGAAAGACTTTTCAAATAGAAAATCATTTAAGAAGCCCCAACCGAAAAGTCCAACCGAAGTCTGATTTGAAAGAAAAATGATCTTTTAACAGACTATACGATTTAATTAATTCGAATTCTTGTGTTATATGAGGTATAATTTTTTGAATATTTTAATATTAATAACAGTGAAATTTTCTTAGTACGCATATAAAAATTAATTAAAATAATCGATGTTTTAATAGTATTATGGGTACTGCAATATAGGAAACAGAACTTTTAATTTTTGTGTTTTTTAAAACGATTTATTTAACAACTTGTCGAAAAATATTAAAATCAGAATAGCACCACTTCTTATTCAAACTTTATACAATCAATTTCTAAATATAATATATTATTTTTATTTGTAAATATACGAGATTAGTGTACCAAAGATAACTCTATTGCATGAAAACTAAAATAGTGTTTTGGGGTTATAATCTTTTTGATGTTATAAAAATATATTTATTCACATTTTTTTAAGGAAATGCTTCAAGAGTAAATAGATCTATCATAATAAAATTGATTAAAATCTCGTTTAGCTATGGGTTTTGCAAAATGATTTAGTAAGTTTACGATAAATTTAGCAAATCGAGAGCAAATACGAAAATCATGTACTGGGGCCTCTTAAGCAAACGCTTTACAAGCCTCAAAACAATGTATCTCAAATCATCAGGAACATTGTGAGATTCAAAACATATAAGATTAAACAACCAAATCCAAAGACCAATCAAGACAAAATCTAATTATTGAAAAATTATTTGGTTACCACTGGGATTCGGTTTAAATTTTTTTTTGAATTGTTGATCCCCGGAAAGGTTTCGAGGTCGTATCCCGGTGTTAACCGAATATTTTTACGATGGATAGATTTTAAAAATTTGATATTTGTTATTTATAAGGTCATATTTATTTTAAATATTGTCACAAGATGGTAAAAGCAGAAACATTTGCACAATTGTACAATCGAGGATTTTCCAGCGCTCTACGCCTTTTACACTAAATTGGAAATCACTACAAAGTTCTGGCACAATCTGTCAGCTTCGAGAAATGACGAGAACATGGTTTTGAATAAACACAAGGGCATCGTGCTGCTCATTATTAAGAAAGTTATTTTGACAAGCGACACAGTAGCGACCATTGGAGATAGCGAATTCTTAACCCGTGCGATACCATAGAAAAGTAATAGACAAAAATAAAGCGAAATAGAAAAGTACTTCCCCACGTATTTGTGAAATATTCTACTGACAATTGGTTGAATTAAGGAACGGTTAAATTAAAAAACGATTCCGATTAAATTCGTGTCCAGTGATTTAATTTAATTATTAAATCGATAATTGATTTCATGTGTTTCATTTGCCTCTTACAGCCGCGATATCATGACAATATATCATCAGCCCTGATGATGGACCCTGCAACGGGATCTGAAATGTCGGCCAGAGAGGTCAGATATACATGGTAAATTATCCTAGAAAAATACACAGAGAAGATTCTAAATGGCCGTGAAAACCTGAGAATATTTTTAAGACGACCATGTTATAAACGCGCAGCATTAAAATTAAAACTATTATCATCAAGAATACTATTTATAAAAATCTTTATGGTGCTTGTATGAAAAAATTAAGAAAGAAAAATAAATCATGTAATTAACTTTGAATTTAACAACATGTAAACATATGTTGTATTGAACAAACTAGTTTCGTAAAATTCATTTTCCTTCATAATGGAAATAAAAGCTAAAACTAAACATCAACTTTGCATCCTTTGTATCTATAATTCAATTTCAAATAATCCTCTTGTACCTCATTAGGTGAAATTTTAATTGCGTATCTCCATGAAGAAAAATGATTTTACTGAAATTTGTTGGTTTAATATTAAATTCATTTTGTTGAATAGAGAATTTATTTTGTAGATTTTTAAAATAACCGTAATATTTTTTAATCGAATTTTTTTTTCGACCAGTAAATTCAGACAATAGGTACTTGAATAGTTTATTTACCGATTTACACCAATAAAAAAAAACTTTTCCCTCAGAACGTTTTTTATTGACCTAAGTTAAACGATTTTGCTAATATATAACATTTAAAAAGGTTTAAAGTAAAATTGAAAAAAATATTGATATAAAACATGTGTGATTTATGGTAAATGAGAACTGCAATCAGCTTATTATGAGAATAACTATTGAAATAAATCCATTTAAACGTGGTTCTTAGATATGCTTCAAATCTCCTTAGAATTTTCTTACTCTGTGGGGAACTTATTTATGCAGGATTCCGCCTCTATGTATTCGGATTAGGTTCTGATGAAACGGTTGCCATTTATTCTTGGAATCCGACATGACTTCTCCATTATACTCCAGCAGCCCATCACACAGTCATTCTCATTCCTCACTGTCCTCTGCGATCTTAGGGAAAGTCAGCAGGACTCGGAAAGAATTGTGATTGTAATAATATTCTTACGAAGTGTATCGCTGTTTGGAAGATATCTCCAGAAGACAGAATTTCACACAGGGATTCTAGTAGCTCAGTGTGTGTAATAATCTGTTCCAAAAATATTAAATGATAAAACATGGTGTCGGAAAACCTGCAAAAGACAGAAACATAAGAGAGTAGCTTGTTGGTCTCGTGGTTAGGACTTTCGCCTCGTGATTCAAAGGTCGCGGGTTCGACCATCACTCCAGACCAGCAAGTTAGTCCTATTTTCATAGCACAAGCGTTTAGCTTGCTTTGAAAATAGTAATAATATTGATATGACACGTATTCCGTGTTCGCATCTCTATTAAAAAAAAATAGACAAATGAAGCAAAAAATTTACATATAAAGTTTTTTAGCGAGATATATATATTATTTTTTTAAAATCTATGTATAGGTCTTTTCTTATAAGCTTGCAATTGAGTTAGTGTGGGTACAGTGCGTATACGCTTTTCGTTTCGTTGTGTTAAGTTTACGGATGCGAGGATATCAAGAGCGTATCTGTAAATTTAATATAACGAAATAATGCGCGTATTACGCACTGTACCCACACTAACTCAATTGCAAGCTTATATGAAAAGACCTATACGTCTGTGTAGAGAAAAAAACGATATATATGAGAAAAATATATGAAGCTTTCAGGAAATTTATTTTTAGCGAAAAGCTTTTATAGTACAAGTGAGTAGTAAATGACAGGAAAACCTACAACTGTAATCGGTTAAGAGAACTGTTAGTAATTGTATATAGAAATAGAGTAGCTTATGGATCTAGTAGTTATGAAACTTTCCTAGGGATCCAGTGGTTGGTGTTTGAGCCCCATTCTGGTTAGTTTGTAAATAGTATGAATATTGATACGACACATATTCCGTGTTCGAAATAATAATTCCGTGAAATAAGTATAATAAATATACTGACTTTAAAAATCGCAAATATCAATATGTATACCCAACATTTATTTATTAGCAGGCTAATTAAAATGCTGAACATCAATAACTGAAATATTATGTACATTACACATGATGACTCTAATATAATTCAATCTTTACGTGAAATTTAAACCACTGAAATAATTTTGGAGTCCCGCTGGTTGCAAAATAAAAATATGTTTAATTCCATGCCGCCAGTCAAATCCGTCGAATGAATTGAAAATACGGAAGTATGCGATGCTGGGCACGAGCCAAGAAGATTTAAATTAATATCCTAAGATTATTTAGGTCGATGTCTAATATACTTAAGACTTTTGCGATTTGTATCAACATCGAATGCATTGGAATATATTATATCAAGCTGCTACAGAATGAATTCAAATACTTGCGGTGAAAATAAACTTATATTTAAGTGTCAGTAATATTTAATATAATAAATAAAAACAGCGAATAAAATAAGTAACCTGGTGGATGATACCTTATTTATTGGACACTATTGCTATTAATAATAGCGATAACGCAAATCATTCTCCTTTAAGTTTCTTTTAGTTTCTTCTTACGTATTACTTTATTGTGCATTCACTTCAAAATTTAAGAATATTGGTATCATTTAATAAATTACTTGGTTTCTAAGATAGTTCAAATAGTTTTTATTTTGTGGATTCAAATCCTTGTTTGTAACAAGAATGTGATTAAAACATCTTACTTTCATTAAAAATAATTACTATTATTTTTTATCGTTCTATTATCCCTGATTTTTTGTTAAAATATATCCTTATCACAAATTTTCAAACATCTAAAATAAACTTAAACTAGACGGAAAAATATATATTTTACAATGAAAATAATTTAGTACATTTAAACAAATTCATAAATTTTAGAATAATGATGCATCGACCTACGGAATTCATAATTACTACCTGTCTAACAGGTAAGTTTAAATATAAAGCGGAGCAGGTATGGGCTGATAGTTTTTCTAATGTAAAAGGTTTAGTTTGTGATGATTTTCGCTACATGGAGAAAATAGCATATTTTATTCTTCTGGGTTATTCTATCGTGGATTGACTTTCATCGTAGTGAATGTTTTGGTCTGTTGTTTTCTCTTTTTCATCATCTATACGCCTGTCTAAAAGCCTCCCTCAAACTACGTTACTCGACTGTCGTTACTGTCTTGTGCAGTTCTCATACAACCAGAACTTAACAAATTTGTTAACGATTCAACAGTTCATTATTTACAATAATTTATCGCGCTTACAATTCATAGCCCCATAATTCTAAGGTCCGTCTAATCCTTTCCTTCAATCAACAATCTAGTATTTGTAATAATGATATATATATATATTGTTTAACATCACTCGAAATATATTTTCGTAAGTAGTGTGAACATCATTGAAAACTCAATTATTCAATTATTATTGTGACATTTTTCGACATGGTTTATGTAGTGTTTTTGTGTGCTCGCCACTCTAGTCCCAGGGCGCGGAAGTGGTAGGGGAGGCGAGCGCATAAAACCGGGTACACTCGGGCGCACCGGGTTCTTCGATTCCCGGGTTACGCATTCGACAGACAGCTGTAGTACGCAGCAAATCATATCGTTATAATAAACTGGAGTAATTACTAGATCGTGTATTACTCCACCTGAAAACCCATAACTGAATTCCCAGGCGGGAATAGTTTATGACATGAAAACAAACTATTTGCTTTGATTGAATTATTAAACAAGAAAAAAAAATAATTACCCTAACTTACCAATCCAAAAATTATAAATCTTATATTTGTAAGTAATTCCTAACGGATTAGAGATTTTTAGTTTGATTTAAGTTAAACATAATAAAAAATATTTCTTAGATTTAAAATCTATTTGACGAAAATTGAATAATATAACGAATGAATGTTTTGAATTTAAATGAGTCAGTAGTGCTTGGAACGCGAATAACAAAGTTAGCTTATTATGCATCCCACAATTCTAGTCATAATTTAATTAATCCATTGAATAAATTCTAAAACACCAGTAAATAGTATTTACGGTGCGATATTACATATTTCAAATATTGCTATGGCAGGTTTGCTAATAATTTACTAAGTACATAATCTCACCATTGAGGTAGGCTTAGTGCTTTGTGTTTGAATACTTGTATAAAGTAATTTATTCATTTAATTGGACCAAGGTATATTACTCGAAGTATTTCCTGAATTTGATAACAATTTAAAAAATTTGCCTGGAGACAAACATTTATTTATTTGTCTTTTTAAACAAACTGTTATAAATAATATTGTCATAAGATACTAGAATTCGAATTAAATTACGAACTATCAAAGATCCATATAGTACTCTGGAATACTCTGGAAAAATCAACAAACCTCTGGTACAGTCTGGAAGCGACGGGAACATTCTAGTAAATACTAGAATTATCTTGGAGGTTCATAAAACCAACGTGTTTTGTATAAAAAGGCGGAACTAGTATCGCAGCCCTTCATGTTTGTTTCAAATTAATTTGAAGCGACAGATATCAGGCGAAATACCGAGTTATAAGCGATAATTGATCAGAATATTCTAGCAAACGATAAAAAAAAGTATTTCACAGATGAGTAATTGATTAATTGAGAAATGGTGTGAATTAAGGAAAAGTGTTTAAATTAAATTCACAACCAATCAATTAATTGATTAAATTTGTGTCTTTGTAATAAATAATTAATAAATCGATAATTAATTTCCAGTGTTTTCATTTACCTCTCACACCCACGTCTCGTGATAATATGTTTGAACGAAATCGTTATTTTCTTTATGATAATATATTTCAAATTGTATACAAATTGTAGGTATATAAGAAGATGGTAAAAGATTAGGAAGTACAGTAGCCGGCAAACATCTTGAAATTCTGCGGCGTAGTGGGGGGACGTTTGCGCATCTACCTTTCTACCAACGAGACCCAAATTTCATCTTCTGCGCATTCCCCCACTTAGCCAAAGAATTTCATGAAGTTTGCCGGCAACTGTATATATTCTTATTTTTGTGGTGCGTAGTATGGTGGCCAAAAAATTTAGTTATTCAGAATGCATCAAATCACAGATAATACTACTGTTCAAGAATGAACTATACTTTATTCCCTAAATAAGCAATGCTAGCAATAAGTTACTAGGTTTGTGTAGAAAGAAAAATTACTCAGGATGGTACCTACCAAAAGTACCAAAAAAGAATAAGGGAAAATAAAATAAATAAATAAAAAAATGCTTTTAAATCGTTTTGGTAAATATATACAGAACAAGAAAATCGCATCATTCTCCTCTATTAGGAGAGTAGGTACTTAAGTTATGTATGTAGGGTATTCGGGTATTTAAAAGAAAGTGTGTATTATTTTATTGATAAAGAAGTGTGACTAGATGATGAAAAATTAAAAATAAAGAAACAAAGTAAATGACAGACCTGACAGTCCACTTCTTGACAGTCAAAATCTGGAAACACTAAATTTCCGACGGCGAACATCCAGAAATCCATGTTTCCGACAGACCAACATGTTAAAAAAATCTGTAAATTGGTAAAATGCATTAAACCACCATCTGAAAAGAGAAGAGTATAGGTACAATTTAATGGTTTTTTAGTAACTGATCTGTTGACGGTATCTCACTATGATCCCACTAAAGCAAAGACGAAACAAGTATAAAACAATCCAGTTACTTCAGAAAATTATTACGACGATGCGATTTCAATCAATTGCATGCAAGTTGTGTATGAATGCAAAGAAGAAAGAATAAATATATAAATATTATTGCATTACATAACACTTGACGAAAAACAGTTGCGATGAAAATTTATATCGCACGAATAATTTAAGTAAAACATTATATTTGATTTTAAAACGTCCCAGAATTCCCAGATACACAATTTTAAATTAGACAGATGTAATGATCAACAAATTGACAACATACATTATCAAAATCTGATGAGGTTATTACTTTCTCTATACCCATTCTCCGTTAGAATGTGTCTTTTGAATATAATACTTTTGTAATAAAGTTTTCAAGTTCGCACAAATTCATAACATATTTTAGTCTCTTGCTATATAAGTTTTTCTTTCTCAATATTTGGAAAGTATTTTATTATATCCGTCAACAGAAAAGCTACAGATTTCCAAGCTTGGAAATAAATCTTATTTTAATGTAACAATGTCCCCGTAGCCAACGCGGAAGCCGAATTTTCTTTCCTAATATCAACATATTTTTACATTCTGCGTACTCCGTCAGTATAATTCTCGTAACCTGATTGTCTTCATAGGCCACGTACATGTAAATTAAGGAAACTTCTCTCAAGTTAAGTTTATTTTTTTACAATTTGCTTATCCTAGTACCGACGGCCCGCCTCTTACAAACAC
Source organism: Agrypnia vestita (assembly GCA_016648135.1). NCBI lineage: Eukaryota > Metazoa > Arthropoda > Insecta > Trichoptera > Phryganeidae > Agrypnia > Agrypnia vestita. The sequence continues at coordinate 115,120 of JADDOH010024416.1, read as the reverse complement.
ATTCAATAGTTTCATAGAGAAGGGTTACACCACCCTGGGATGGTAAAATTTACTGTATCTAGATTTCTGAGATATTCTGCCGTGTATATGTGACCTCTCTGACCGAAGTTTCGGAATCCATTGCGGGGTTTATCATCAGGGCTGATGTGATGAGTGTTCGATCTTTATGAACAGAACCAGTGTCACCGAACACAACCACCTTCTTTCACCTTTTCATAGTGCACGCTCTACTAAAACCTTTCATCTATGACATTTACAATTCAACTTTGAACTGTCTTATTGGCCTGGCGTGTTTTGTTCTGAGTTTTGTGTGCCTACTTTTACGTGATCGTAAAGCCTTCGGATAAGGATCAAGGTGCCACAAGATTTCCTTGGGCAGGACTCTAAAAAAGAGGCCTTTGAGAATGAGCAGTGTTACCTGTTTGAAACGTCGGGAGTTTTAAAGTCCTTTTCAGGACTATTTGACGCGGGTTCCCCCAGAAAATAATTCGTCATATATATTGTCACGAAATTATTCAGCACCAACGTGTGCAATTAAAATAAAAATAATTAAATATTTGATAAACCATAAATAAAAATGGGATGCACATCACTACGGTGTTACGTCGCCGCTAGAGAGTTATAAAAAGCCCTGAACGCTAAATATCTTTCTTCTACAGCGTACAGTACTGCCTCCAACCACGATTCTCGAGGGTCCGGGTGCCATGGAATATATTCCGCCCGGTAAATAATCAGAAAAGAGCAACCATTACTGAGCCATCTGAAACCTAAGGTATCATACTAATTAATCTTATTTATTTTTTCAGGACCCTCATACAATCTTGTACAACTTCGTAACCCTCAATCTGCATTAGTAGTCATCATTAATCGTCCACGTTCTAAATTGTAATTCTACGTTATCGTTTATAATAGTCTTTTCACATATCCAGCTTTAATATCTTATATTTTACTTTATTAATCGTAATAGTACGATGTGGATGAGTGGAGGATTATCCATAAAATAAATAATAGTAAATTGAATTAAAATTTTTAGAATCGTGAGCATTTGCACACGCGTAAGACAAATTAATTAGATCATAATGGACCATTTATTGAACACAATGGAATGGTTTCCATTGTTTATATTATAACATTGTCTTAACCACCGATTTATACGATGCGTCATCGTCGGGTAGCAATCACATGCCCGCGAGTAAAGGAAATATCTTTAAAATAAAAGCTAACAAATAATTATCCTGAGAAATATTAATCACATATCATCACCGAGTGAGGGCGAAATCATCTAAAATTTGAGGAAATCTTCGGGAGATAGGAAGATGATATATATATATATTGAGACGGAACATCAGTACGAGTGGTATTTACGTGAAAAGGTCTAGAAGAGATCTCTGTTCCGATTAATTTGCAGCCACCCGACTGTAGTTCTATCTCCACCAGCCGTCGTAGTAAAGTATGAGACACGGGCATGTGGGCTCGACCCGATCAAGGGCAATGGACAGTCATTACATGGGATATTATTGGGCTAGTTTAGAAAGACATCACAAGGAACTGAAAGAGATAAATCTTCATACATGATTTATTACAAAAGTTTTACAAAGTAAATTCATCTAACTACCTATAGGTTGCCTACTACGGACTATCTGAACCTATGTGCTTATCACTGATGTTCATTATCGAGAATTGGCCACTGTCCTGAGCTAAATCTAATTAGTGAGCGTTTCTAAATCATAAATCAAGTAGCTAGTCTGGGTCAAAGATTTAAACGAGACAATGATCTTGATGTACAGCTGCGTGAGACGCCGCCATCCATGGAGAAGTTGTCAAAAAAGTTCCAGGGAGTGTTCGCGCACACCCTAGCCCTTGAGGCTACATCCTTCTCGTCTGTTGTACATCCAGATCCGCCACGCCCATCATCATCTTCCTATATATATATATATATATATATATATATATATATATATATATAATTAACTTAATTAATAATTATTGTTTTGATTACATAGTATGAGGAAGGAATTTTCTTATGCTTAGGTAATAAATACTATAGTTTTTAAATAATTCTTCATCATCTTCTGACTCCTTCACTCCTTTTTCCACCCAATCAAGTAATTGATTTACAACCTTTCAATTCAGGTTGTAGAGTTTTCCCAGTAAGATTTCGAATCTCCATTTCTTCATTAACGCTGCCTATCTCATGGATAGAAATATTTTATTTAAATTTAATATATTTTCGAAATACGTATTTCGTATTTACGTGGGGTTATTTTTTACAGACTGCTTATCTTCATTTGTTTCTGACCTTCTTCGAAGCACCATAAATATATTACGATCCAAATATTCCATTTCCCTGAAAAACTATTGAAGTCTTGCATTGAAATTGTCGCATGTGCTTTCAATATATGTATGTATTATATGATATAATAAAAATATCTGAAGAAAAAGATATACGTCAATGAAAGTATTCATATCTTTGTCAATAAAAATAATTGTTCAGAGAACGAAAAAAATATATTAATAGATGTCTTCTATATGGGAGAGTATTTATTGTGGAATATTATTTTAACATGATTAATGTATTAAATATTATTTTGGATATTAATATTCTTTTGATTATATTTTAAAAATTATAAAATGTAGCTTATTATTTTTTTTATTTAATTTTTATTTATTTATTGAATCCCAAAAGAAAATATACAAAATAAATAATATATAGATATATATATTATATATATATATATATATATATATATAGATATATATATATCATACATTATGAGTATATTAAATCCTATAAAGGTATATACAAATACCTGTACATAGGTTCGGAAGATGAAAAGTTAGACATGTGTAATGATTTACACACGACTAAAACTCAATATGCAATAATAATATATTTTTTTAATTTCATGTACATATAATCATTTTTTTATGTTACAAATTATGTAATCTGCGATCATTGCATAACACATAACATATGTTTATTTTTACTCCCTTTCTATTAACTCGTGGCTTCCGCTTGTCTGCTTGTCTGACGAAAAAACTTTGGATCGATTTTTAACCCTTTTCCGCGATCCAATCGAGCTGAAACTTTGCAAGCAGACTCGTAGCGACGATCAAGAAGATCTATCAAATTTTCGTTAAAAAAAATAATAATCATAACATAATTTTGGATTTTTAAAATTTTTAATGGTTTTTTCATACAACTCAGTAAGTTGTATGAAAATACGCATCTGGTAGCCACGAAACTCGAAAATGACAAAGAGAGTATTTTAAAAACTTGTTTTTTATGGGTTAGTTTTTTATTTGGTTAATTGGTGTTTTGCATATTCAAAGGAGATATTTAAAATTAAATATGTAAAAATTAACACTGAAAAATTTAAATGACAAGAAACCATTCGGACTAGAATAAATTTTGGAAAGACTGCTTTTTTCCAGCCATATATACGTTATCAATAATTATTATTATTTACGATAAAAATACATATAATAAACAAGAATATATTTTGTATTAACTTTTAAAAAATATATAAAAATAAATTTGCTTTCGAATTAGTAATTCATCTTCCATATACTTATTTTTTTTTTTAATGTCTATACTTCCATTTTTTATTTTGAATGTACATTGTATCCTGGTGAAGGGACCGTTAGCATCGAAACATGTTAATATTTCAACAAATTTAGTATTAAATACAAAGTAGGTATAATCTTCTTTGACAAAACTATTAAAGTAAGTAAATTATATTAATAATGCTACGACAAAATCATTTTGCAGTTATTGAAGAAAAAAAAATACATGTATTTTATTGGGGCAACACATTATTTTAGTTAATATTCTTTTATAGATATTCTCTAAATCTTACGTAACATCTAGATTTTATTGTGATCCAATTTTTTTTTTAGGTTTTCATGGTTTTTCAGGATGTGTTGCATACAGGTTTGTATTCTCTGTGTGTCCGGAATTTGTCCCGTTGCAAGGTCCATCATCAGGCAAGTTGTCGCCGATGTCAGCAGCCCGCAATGGGATCCGAAACATCAGCTAGGCATCGGAAGCCGCGGCAGAGTGCCCACTAAGTAAACTTTACACAATATTCCGATTTACCCGATTAATGCGATTCAATTAACCTCTTGTTTTTCGTTGTTTGCAGATCATATAATGTGTTGTGTAATTTAATTATCTATTTGTACGTAAGGCGATTACCTTAAGACAAACGCTACATAATCGGGTAAACAGAGTGTCATTGACGTAATCCCTCTTAAACCGCTAATAAACAAACACAAAAAATATATTTTCGTATAATTCGAAGCTTTGTTTCACTAGAACAATCAAGTTTTAAGGTTATGATAGATACCGTACAAAACATGTTTTGTATTGTAGTATATCGGTGGTGGCTAGGCACGGTATATTGTACGCCTCGAGGCTTAAGGGCTTAATACCCACCCATGCGAAGGTAGGAACCGAATCGGTATTATGACGGACATCACTAGTAATACCCACTTACCTAAAGGATCTCGGAGGATCAAATGGCGGGAAAAGACATGTAATACGAACGGTAAAATTTATTTTTGTTGCGGTGAAAATCCAGACCTTTGGGATAATTTAAATTCGATTACCTTTATGACATAGAAAACTACTCGAGTTTTATGGTATTACTAGCTGTAACACGACAAAAATGATGGAACATTGGTTCGCGTCTTTGCTAAGCCCTAGTATATAAATTTACAGTATCTTTTTGGGGGTCAACGGAGAGGCGGCGGTAGCAACATGCGTTAGGCGGCCGGTTCGGGTTTGCAGGCCCGGGGTTCAAGCCCCATCTCTGGCCGTTTAATTTCGTTTTTTTGGCCTTTAATTGAACGAAATTGCGGATGTTACGTGAAGTTTCGGGGACAGACAGACAGACGGACGGACGGACGGACAGGCAACGAAATTATTATGTTTGATTAAGATAAATTAAATGTGCAAGTTAAATCTTAATATATTAAAACTAAATATAGATGTAGTTTTAATGTATAAATATAGTTTTAAAAATGAGTTTGAAGAAAAAGTAGTATTTAACTATTAATGCTGTGAAGGTTAAAATTATATTCAAATGAGAATTAAGATATTTATTTTAGTAAATTGAAACATAATTATACACTACTACGCTTTTCAACTAATAGAATTAAAATGAAAGAAACGCTCTAAATAACCAAGGTATAGAAAAAAAGATGTCGCTAATAACTTCAGAAGATAAATAAAAAGAAATAAGGTAAAAGCGCAGAACAAAGTGAAACCAGTAATAATCACTGTTTAAATCGTAAATGGAAATGGCTATATTTCACTACGCAAAAATAGTCGATGGAAAATATCGGAATTGTGGGACTAACGTGGCAAAGATCGATAGAGGAATGAAGAAAGTGACGCGTGGAGACCTTCATTCATGATGATGATGGTGATGGTAAAGAAGAAAAAGAAGAAGAAAGTGAAGGTGAGGATGTTAGCGATGAATGAGAAAATAAAATTTGCCAATAATTTTTTTTAGGTAACATCAATACATATTTTATATTGATTATTTTATTGCTAACAAAGCCTTTATTGTGATGAGGTAAGGTCTATTCAATATGCTTAGGGAGATGAAGAATGTAATATATTAAGGTTTCTTTAAGTGAATATTACCTGAAGGGTGCAGTTATAATATAAAAATAGTTATTTGGTTGGTACATTTTGCGATACAATAAGGATAAATATATCTTATAAAATTTGTATCAAAAGCCCAGACAATTATATTGAAACCTTTAGAAATAATGCTTTGTTTGAAAAAGTCTCGTATTGGCTTCAAACCAAAAACGACAAACAAGTGTGATCAGTGAACGCCACAAAGAAAAACGGAATAAAAGGACATTTCAAATACGGGGTCTGGATTATTAGAATATGGTTAATTTTGATATGAATTAGTGTAAGTGTGATGTTAGGTGATAAATAGCTTTTAAAAAATCTCACCACAATCAAGCTTCGAGTCATTTAGATAAATCGTCATGATCGTAGAACAATGACGAGTGTGCAAAAAATTCCATATTGACTTTTTTGCATCGTTAAAAAGTGAAAAAAAACTAACCCATAAAAACAAAGTTTTCACAATACTCCCATTCTCATTTTCGGTTTTCGTGTCTACCAGATGCGTCGGAGTATTTTTATACAACTTACTGAGTTGTATGAAAAAACCATTAAAAATTTGTAAAATCCAAAATTATACTATAACTATTAATTTTTTTAACGAAAATTTCTTAGATCTTCTTGATCGTCGCACGAGTCTGCCTGCAAAGTTTCAGCTCGATTGGATCACGGGAAAAGGGTTAAAAATCGATCCAAACTTTTTTCGTCAGACAAGCAAGCAATCAGACGCCACGAGTTAAAAGAAAGGGAGTAAAAAGAAGCCATCTAAATGGTATTTTTTATTATTATTATTTTTTTATTTAATTCGGTCATCCAACAGGGAGACATAATTGCTTGATAAGATGAAATACAAAAAAAATAGTTAAATGTCTCCCACAATTAAAGGATATCACAAATAGGACATAATTATAGATAAATCAATTTGACAATGACAGATAAAACATCATTTAACCGATTGTTCCAAATTTAGCTTTAACATCGACGTAAAGGGGCTCGTGATGTATAAAATATACGTGATCAGGGAGGGGGACGAGTTTCTAGTATCTGCCTCACCATATGACGATACTCTTCATATTTAGTGTTAAAAATATCTATTGAATTTAAGAGGTAATTATAATCTGAGCATATGCGTGGAATGGGAGAGGATTTCCCATTGTTGGTTTGATAAATTGGAAGGGAAAAGGGTACTTCTGTCTGGTAGGTCGGAATGGGACGTGGAAAGCTAGCAAGCTGGTGATTTCAGGAGAATCAATAAGGTTATGAATTATTTGGAAAAGAAAAGATTGATCTGACAACATTCGCCTGTTTTTTAGAGTTTCCAATTTATTCATTTTTATTGAGTCCAAATAGTTAAAATTCAAATTAAATTAGTAGTTAATATGCTTAAGGAATGTTCTTTGAACGTTTTCGATTCTGTTAATATTAAATTTATATGTGAATGACCATATTGTTGAGCAAAATTCGAGGTGAGGTCGAAAATACATAGGTTATGTATAGTCTCTTAAATGTACTAATTTGCCTGAATGGTTTGCCAAGACAATCACATCAATGTGCCGGTTGAAATTCATTTTGGAGTCTAGCAACAATCCTAAGTCCCGTATCTCGTCCATATCCCTGACCATATAATTACCAATAGTATATTCATATACAATACGATTTATTTTGCGGGTGAAGGAAATTTATAACATTTAGTGACATTTAGTATATAATAAGCGTATTTTTTCTCATTAATTTAACCGTCGTTATATGATGTTGGTATAACGACGGTTCTGAACAATGCAGCATCTGTAAAAAAGTCGTTGTACTGCGCTGACTCATTTGAGGTTTTTAAGGTATCCACTTTAAATAACTCACCCGTGTTTCAAAGGAAAATATTTTTCTATGACATTAAGTGACTTTATGTAAATAAAACTTCAAACTGCTCTCCTGAAAACTTGAGCAAAATCACATGCGTCGTTGTTCTACGATTATGACGAGATAGATAGATAGATAGATTTATTTCACATTCATAGGTGACAACTTTTTATAGTGTTTACAAAAATATATAAGCATGTTTCATTGTTACTGAGGGTCTTGGCGGCAAAGTAAACACTACATTAATTTGACGCTCTGCCTGCTACATTAGTATTTAACTGTATTATAGCAGATAGTACTCTTCCAGTAGTTACAGTATATGTGCAAGAAAATTTATTATTTATATAACGTAGTTATTATATGAATAAATCTTAGTGCCAATAAAAAATAAGTAATAATAATAATTAAGTATTAACAAATTTAATAATGGTGTTAATTCTATATTATAGACAATGAAAAAAAAGATGTGAATAGGATAGTGAATAAAAGAAAAGAAATAAAAGTAGTTGAAAAGATTAAAATAGATGTTCATATAGGTACGAGTATTTATCAAATTTTAGTTATATCTTGGCTTTTAAAAGGTTTTGTGGATGTTTTCTTCCCTTTTCATGGAACCAGAATTTCACTTTTGAAGAAAAATATGCGAGAGTACGGCCAAAAGTATTTAGTTTTGTGTTTAGAATGTTTGAAATTCTAAACTGAAGAAGCTTGGAAGAGATGAAATCTTTGTGAAAAGGTTTTGGTGAATTTTGATACATCAAATAAGACTAAGGGAATAATAGATTAATTGATTTTAAGTCACAATTTAGATAATTTATAAGAAATCAACGGTAGTCGCGTAATTTAATATATATACTTATATTGTATAAATCAAAAAATCATTATTTTGAAATAAGCCATTAAATAAATTAGGTAATAACTATTGTTATTATTAAAATATTGTTTTTTTTTAAATTCTAACAAGTTGATTTTTTTTATATTGCAGATAGCGATCTTTATCACTTATACGTGTAATATGTTTTATATTAAAACTAGCTGTAATCCGTCAAAATGTCGTACTCTTACATGTCGGTTCCTAAAGAATAAGTCTTTATTATTATTATTATTGTATAACAAAAAATAGAAGAAATAAGAATAAGAGGTATTCAAGAACAAAATTTACGAGCCGGTTGGCAGAGTGGAATAGAAGAAAAATACCTGGTACAAAACATAGAACGAGTAGAAATGTCCAATATCTTCAAAATTGTAATGTCTGACAGTGGAATGTTTCTTATAATGTAGAAAAAGAACGTCAAATATTTTGCTTAGGTTATTCATTTTTTTGTATGCCTCTCATTTTTTCAAGAAGAAATAAATATAATTTTCTATATAAAAAGAATAACTACTTGAATTAAAATTGGAAACAATAAATTCTGGTATTGAGCAACAAAAATTTTTTCTCGACAATATTTCATTTATGAAATATTATTTATCAATATTATTTATGTAATATCTTTTAAAGCCTTTGTTATTTTTAACTAATTTTTGCACCAGTTATTCTGTTTTTTGTACAAGAACGTTGAACCATGTTGATTATTGTCATTGTTTCTTGAAAATTAAAAAAAAAATTAATTGTCTCATTGATAAATTTTGTCGTTTTTCAAAAAATTTAAAAATAGTCACATTTAATATTATTTTCTGGCTCATCTAATCTTTTCTCATTAGATATGTATCTAAGCTACAACTCTGCATATTCAACTCAAAATTCGATTTTATTGACTCGTTCGGTTGTTCCTTTCGCCCGCAGATTTTCATCTTGAGTTTTCAGGTTTTTCTAAAATTGAGAGAGAAAAAATAGTTTTATTTTATTATAATAGCAAATTATACTGTGAAGAGTGGTGAAAAAGAAATATAAAAAACTATTCGAATGATTTATTGGACAGTTTCCGCTTATACGGCAGCTTGTCTTATCAAAAACCAGCAGTGATCCCATAACATATGAGGGTTCCATCTGCCGTAGTGCCGTTTTAATATCACCAAAATTTCCTGATGGAACCAACCTCCGCATATCAAGCTACTTTCAAAGAGTATCTACAAGAAAAAATTTAAATGTCGTGCTACGATACATTTTTTGGAAACCAGATGCATTCTCATCATTTCTTAAATTTTGAATTTAACAAAAAAACATTTTTTATATCACAAACCGAAGCGTCTTTATATATTAGGAGGTGGATGAGCCCTCCAGTTTTGGATAGAGTTGAACTCAAAGGTCACCACTCCGTTTGTAGAGTCGGAGATCTCTGCTGCGGTTGATGATGTAAAAGTCGCGATGGTTTGACAGAATTTATTTGATTACAAAACACAAGTTATAAAGAATACAGTAGGTAAAAAGGTTACAAGCGAAAGCGTGACGTTCGAAGGTATGACGGCAAGGGCTTCCGCTATATGAGCCGTTCACTGGGGAAGTGAGATAGTCTGCTCTGGAGCCTACCGTTTTTATAGTTGTTGTGGACAAAGGACTCGGCGTATTATGACTTCTTCTTACTCGGCCGCTCGTGTGTGTAATATTTAGTCTGGTCAGCAATGTGAGTTTATCCGCTCTTCATGCTCTCTAGCAATTCTCGCCTTTGTCCTCGTTCGTTGCCCTCGCTTCCATTGTCATTCTTTCCCGAATTCAGCGTTCTGATTTCGACCGTTGTACCGAGAGCGACGGCCTTTCGTGTTTAGGTGCTGATGTACTCGGTACCTCTTTACTCGTGTGTATGCATGCGTCTTTAACCGCCACATATATAAGTGGCGTATCCAGTCTGGAACCAATGTAACCGATTGCTCGAGGCACAACGTAAAAAAACATGTAAAATTGTGAGAAAACTTTTATATCAAAATTATATTAAAAAAACGCAAAAACCAGTATCAACAGTGATATAGGTTTTTGTTACGGTTAAAATTGTTTATTTGCATAGTAAATAATAGCTACATATTTGGAAATTAGTCTTCAGCTATGGTTGGTGAAATTGGAAGTCGAATTTGCAAAATATGTGTATTTATAACTTAACTTTAAAACTTAATTCAAATTAACAGACCAGTATGGTAAAGTACACACGACAATTAGTATATATTCTGTACTCTGTTAACGTCGTTAATAATCATTTTTACATTAAAATCCTTTAAATTCAAAATCTATTTTTTATACGTGAAAATATAGTTATATTTAAAGTAAGTGTTTGACTTTTGCTCAATCTAGTCATATGTTTATGTCTCGAAGCACTTACAAAGTTAATGTAATGTTTTGTGTAAAAAAGGAAATGATTAATCTTACAGAAAATTGGAAGAACGTGTACCCTTTTTCTTCTTTGATTGTGATTATGATAATCGATATTTACATTTTGGTTAAAAATGTATATTAATAAAATAAATTTTGTTTATCATCTCCCTATACATCGTATTATTGTAAAAAAAATAAGTAAATTGATAAAACTTTAATATAGTTAAATTATTAATGTTTGTTTTTGCTTACAATTAAAGTTTTGGTACAAACACACGTAAGTTTTGGTTTGTATAGCTAAAATAAGAGATCGAATCTGGGTCTCACGATGATTCAAAGACATATGATGCAACAAATCAAAAAACATGTGCATTTTCAAAAAAGTGCGTACCCACTTTCATGTTTTATCGATTTTCGGATTCGCATTCAAAAGTTTAGAAACTATACAACTTTGACAACCGGATGTTTTTTTTTTAACCCTAGAAAGCTAACCTCCGTCGAATCGACGGGCATCGTAAAGATAAATAGCGGTCTTTGTTTAACGGTGAATCCGAATGTTTTGTCTTAGCTAGCCAACTCGGTCACCAGTGAGGTCGCTGCAGTGGCACACGCATCGGGCAGATAAGTGTTATAGTTTTCGAGATCAGATAAGAGATACTTGACCCTTGCCTATCGTTTCGACGGATGGTTAGCTTTCCCGTTAGTTTTTTGTTTGAGTGTGCGTGTATATTTTTGACGTAAGTTGTGTTTGTTATAGATTTTTACCATATCTTCATAATGATGTGATATAGACAAGAGTATAGTTTCGAAGACTAAGATGATGCGTCCACCAGTGAGACGAAAAACTTTATGCTGGAAGACGATGTCCAAAGTGACGCAAATTATGAGCCATCTAATTCCGAAGAAAGTCAAATGAGTACGCCTCGAGATTTATCCCCAACTGTGGAATATGTTCTTAAAGAAACTCCAGTACTCTTCCAGATTCCTCACAGACCAGCATCATTCAATTGCCTCAAGGGAAAATACGAGGTAAAAACCGATTTTTTAGTCTACCACTGGGCTAGAAATTAATTCCATCCAAAGAATTTATGAAAACACCATACTTTCGTCTTGAATAAAGGCAAGATTGGTAAAAACAACAATGCCTGCGTAAAAGTGAAAGATAAAATCAAGAGCATTTTTTCAGCGCAACTATCCATTAGTCAAGACCAACAATCATCAGGCCAATCTCTAATTCAAGGACCGGAAAATAAAGAAGAGCTATCAACTTCTTCGAAACAAGAAAATCATAAAAGAAAAACGTGCGGGAAGTGCAACTACAAGAAAAAGCGAATGAATAAAATTATTTGTGCCAAATGTAAGGTAGCGATATATTATGACGAACATAAGATTGATTTTTGTACCGCATGCGCTAAATTTAAATAAGTTTTATATTATAATTATTATTTAATATAATCTTAGTTGCCATAAAATGCCAAAACATATAACGTTATATTATTTTTTCTGGTTGATTTTGTATGTTAGAGTTTACGAAAAAATAAAGATCATTTCTTAAATAAATAAGGTAAGTTTAATTTAAAAGACTAATTTATTTCTATTGAAAAACCTTTTAATTAACGATATCGTAAAATATCACGCGCATAAAGTTAATATATTTTACAAAAAAAGTACTTTTTCAAGTACCCGTGGTTTCGACGGATGGTTAGCTTTAATGGGGTACGCCCGAACGTTAGCTTTCTAGGGTTAAAAACGAATATCTGACAGTTAGGTGCGTCTTTTTTGCCAAAACATCAACAATAACAGACTGTGCTAAAATTCAATAAACAGTTCTAATCTTCAATTCAATAACCGATCGTTCAGCACCTTTTGAATTGAGCATCTTTATGATTGGTAGTCGATTCAAGATGGTCCACAATACATTATTTATATTACTGGAATACTAATTACAAGTGAATAAATTTTCGACAGTTTAACGGTTGTGCATGCATTTCGTGGTGTTACACGCATCGTCCCGCTATACGCATTTCCGCTACAATGCGAACGCTGTGCGTGAGCAACATTCGTTACAATAAAAAAATTACCCTAAATGCGTTAAAAGAAGATATCTTCAAAAATATTCAATGTAAAAGCTTATCAACACCTCGTAAATTTAATTAAAGAAAGCTTGTCTTTTGATAAAATACCATTAGAGGCAGTGGTGTAACTTCAAATTAGATTACTAATTTGAAGTTACACCACTGCCTAATGTTACACGCAAAAGTGTTGAGGCTTTTTTCAGCTGAACTATGTCTACGCAGCATTTTTACCAATTGTTCGCTACCCAGTTACTAGCATTTTTTTGTTCTAGCATGTATACATTTACTCAAAAAGAAATATTTGAAATATTCATAGAGAAAATTCAACGTCATTTTCTGGTTTAAACATTAATCACATAAGATTAGACTTTTTGAGTTCGAGTGACAAGAACGAATGCTAAAATATTCTAACGAAGTAACTAATTCAATAATAAATTTTCCAGCATTACAATTACATATATACATTATTTTTGACGTAATTATTTACTGGCAGTATCAAAATTGAATAGCAGTTATTACTGTTTGTGAATAATAAGGCGCTAGTGCTGTCTATCTGCAGAGAAAATACTCATTATTCATATACCGCATTTTAAATAACATTGAATTTTAATGATATATATAAAACAGTTTCAACTCAACGGTACTATTTTAAAATAGAAAAATGATAATAACATGGCCAAGTTTAATCGTATTTAACATAATTGATAGTTTGGAATTATGTACCGTAAGGATATTAATATTTTTATTTATAAATGGATGAGTCAAAGTTTTCGAACCCATTATCGATTAATATGGCAGTTACTTTGTGGGGCAACATAATTATTTTAGCTTTCACTAAATTAAACTTTGTACAGCACATGCGTTGAATGATTTTGTTAGTATTTTAGTAGAAGGAGCAGTCCCTGTAATAATTAATAACTGACCGGTTAATAACACGGTTATTACGACCAACACCTAATGATGAGAGGAACTGCTCCTCTCGAATGTAGAGTGGTGATCAAAAAAATGTAAAAAAATTGGTAAAAATTAAAATAGTCCAGGCGATAGTTTATGAAAATAATATTATTAAATAATATTATTATAATATTATTTAAAGACTGAAGAATCCATACCGTTGGCCAATACCACAGAAATGGAGTATGTGCACTCAATTTAGAAAAAGAAGGCAGTAGAAAAGGCAGCAGAGAGCAGAGTCCAGTAGTGACCCCAGAGGACATGTGTGCAGTCACATGTTCCCCAAGGATTGAAGGGGCGTCGGTGGGGTTCGGGCGCAATGTCACATAAGGTATTATAGCAGCTTATCACGTTCATTCACTTTTTTTTCGGACTGTTGTGCAAATAGAAGGAAACATCCAAATATTTTAATAAATATAATAATACCTCTTACAGAGTGTAAGACCTTGTCCAAAACACCTCACAGGTAGATTTCTGTTAAAATTACTAGTTGAAAATATTTAAGCAATAATGTTCCAATCAATCAAATGAAGATAAGAGGCTTCAAAGTTTGTAATTTTAAAATATTTCTAACTTAATTGTATTGTAATTGTAACAGTATTGTCTGTAAATCTTTGAACAAACATTATTTTTTCTTAAAAAAATGAAGGTACGCACACGGAATACGTGTCGCTTTAATATTCTTACTGCTTTCTAAATAAGCGAAATGCTTGTGCTATGAAAATAGGACTACCTTGCTGGTGTCCTGGAATTGAGCTCGTCACGATCATTAATTGCACCAATAAGCTACTCAAATGTTAAAGGAACATTTTGCAGTAGTATGCATGCATTTTCTTTAATATCAGTCCAATAAAATGGTAAAATAATAAAATGATAACTTGATTTAATTTATTTTTAAATACAAATAAGCACATGAATTGTGCACATGTATCTCACGTCAAAAAACTTATTCTTAAAAAAATTCTAGAACCTCTAGAAAAACCAAACATGTGAAGTTTATCAGACTTAGTGTATATTGATTGAGATGGCAGTTACCTTGTGGTGCAATATGATTACTTTAATTGACACGAAATTAAAATTTTACGTATGAATGTGAAATAAATCTATCTATCTATTGTATCGAGAGGAGCACCTCTCTTATCTTCGGGCGTAATTAATAACTTATTCACTATGCCTGATGATGAGAGTGACTGCTTCCCTCGAAACCATAGTAGTGACAAAAATATCTCAACATTGTTTGAGTATGTTTGAGAGGGGTAGCTTATTGAGCTTGTGGTTAGGACTCCGCCTCGTAATCCAAAGTTCGCGGGTTCGAACCTCACTCCAGACCAGCAAGATAGTCCTATTTTCATAGCACAAGCGTTTAGCTTAATTTGAAAATAGTAAGAATATTGATGTGACACGTATTCCGTGTTCGCATCTCTATTTTTTTTTAAATTTAAAAAAATGTTAATTTTACGAAATTTAATTAAGTGTAAATTAAAATAAACCAGACACACTAAAGAAGACCTCCATTTGATGTTGAAATCCACGCCTACGTGCCCTTTGTAATACCAAATTTGTTGTTGATTCACATCGCTTCAAATATCGACACATTTCAAGTAGTTAAATGCGATTTATCTAAAGGTTGAATATAAATATGGTTCTAGTATAGTAACCTTTATTATCATATAGTACGAGTACTTGAGTGCTTGATCGCAAAATGAATTTGTTTGTGAAGTTCAAGTTCTGAATTCAAGTCGTCTTATCGTAAAACGCAGCAATTATAGGTATTTGTAGCGAACTTGAATGTAGGTTCCAATACATTTAGAATGCGGTTTTATTGTATTTTAATATTCTGTTTTTCGAATTTCGCACGTCGTTTGAATCGTTCACATAGGTACTCGCCCGATGTTTATCACTCAGTTAAAGATGGCCACACTGTTTTCGCTCCGTTGATAATATCGCTCTGGTTAAACGTCACTTAGACTGAATGCGCAGCGGCCGCACGACCGGCTTTTTATAGAAAAATGTATTTCGCGACGTTTCGAGAATTTATGAAATCAGCCCAGTAGTCTCGAGATTTGTGTAGAACCTTCTAGTATCTTCCAATTTTAGTGTAAATAGTGAAGAGTGCTGTAAAATCATCGATTACGGGCAATTATTTACGATAACCATCTCTTTACTATATTACAATCAATTTAAACTAGTCACGTAATAACTTCATATTGCTCAGATATATTTTAATACAAACAAAAATCTGAATGAATGTATTTTATTCAGATAATTACATTCCCTAGTGACAGAACGGGCCATCTTACGTTTACAATAGATATTAAAATCATGAGATGTCTCGAAGCAACCAAGACGCCAAAAATTCGACAGAGGGAGTGAAAAACAAATTTCGATAATTATTTTTCTTCATTTTGGACTACGTAACATGCCTCATAAGATTGGTAGAATTGTCAAATAGTCCGTATTACCTACCCAGAATATAACGCGATATTTTCTGAACATTTATTATCTATAAAAATTGACTCGCGGTAAAATTCGAGACCTAAATAATACAGGAATATTTTATAAAGCCTTTTATTTTACGCCTTTGTATCACCCAAATTCGACCATAGAGATTTTTTTTATCGACTTTTGTCATTTGTATGTTTTCTTATGTAACGGTTATATATTCTATTACATGTCGCTTTTATTTAATCCTTTTGTCTGTGTGTTATTTGTTGTGGTGAAATATTGTAATTTATTTTCACCAACATCCCGACTAGCTAGGCTCGAAAACATTTAAACATTTAAGTAAAGTGGATGACTACATTATTAAACCATTTTAGACATGATTTGATAATTATTTCGATTAAAATTATTAATCACGTCGCTCTCATTAAATTAATAATCACGTCACCTAAAAAAACAAAAAATATATATGTCGTGTTAAATTTCGAATTCTTTTCTCTAAATATCTTTTTTTTTTTTCGGTGTTGCGTTATAATCATTAATATAGTACAAAGAAGGTGTACTCCTGAAATATATATATATAGTAATCTATATATAATAATTTGAACAGTTACAGCTTCCATGTAATATTGCGTAAATCCTCAACTGAGTCGTGCCACTTGTAAGTATCGAATATAAATTTCAACACAGGGTAAAGTAGGTAAAAACATGGGGTGGCGATGTACCTACCCTGGTGCAAATGTTTGAGCCGGGCGAGTCCGTCAGCCATTTGATATGTCCATTACCCAGCGAAGGGTAAACAAAAATATATCCCCATGAACTGTGTCCGTCCAAGTTTCTGAATTCAGTGAATACCGATAGATGGGGCAAACAAATGTAAGAGGCTTACGCTGTGTGGCAACTGTTTGCAGGCAGGTGAATTGCCTGAGTTTTATTCTGTCGAACAAACATACTGGGATTTTTATGGACGTTATTTACGGTAAATGGAAAAATTGGGAATAAAGAGGATTTTTAATGATTAAATTTATTGTAGGGTTTGAATAAAATATTTTTTATCCGTCTTTAAAACGTAGTGGATAATTCCGTTTCTACATATTTACAGCGATTTAAAAACAGTTTGAAAATAAATTTTTGGAATTCGCATCACCGATTTGGTCTCCGTATTATGAAATACCTACATAAAAAGCATCTCGAACGCATTCAGCAGACTTCACAAAAACACTGAATTTCAAAAGTCACGTCCATTTCGATAACGATGACGACGCATATAAGTACCACAAGATAACTACTCTTGAAGACAGGTGAACGACAAGCGATATGAAATACCTTTACAAAATACTTAATAATCGCGTAGATTCACCTGAAATTTTAAATTAAATACACTTTAATGTCCCGCAGAGACGAACAAGAGCACCACAACTTTTCCACTTAAATCATTGGAGAACAAACTACGATAAAAACTGTATTATTAACAGAGTTCTATATACCTATGACGTGGCCTTTGCAGATCTCGATATTTTATATTTAAGTTTTGAGCAGTTTACACAATCCCTTACGTATGTTTATACGTAAGGGATTGTGTATCGCGTGAGTCTTCACGCGATGACATTTTTAGTCCCGCACATGTGAAAATACACACGAACACATAAAAACGCATACACACACGAACACATAAAAACATATAAATACACACAAACTCACTATTTGATATATTGTTTTTTCTTATTTTTTTATCGATCCTAGTATAATATTCTTGTATATGTGTGTTTTCTTGTAATTGGTCCAAGGCTCTGTACATTAATTGTTGTTTTTTTTTTCAAGATTTATTAATTATATGGCTGTAAGAAAACCAATGAATGAAAAATAAAAAAATTAATAAGTAAAACCAAATTAATTAATCAATTAGAAAGATATACAGAAAAATCTAATTCACGAAAAAATATTAGGCTACTACTGGGATTCGAACCCAGGTCACCTCCTTTCCGGGGCCGGTGCTCTGACCACTAAGTTATAGCAACCCTCTATGCTTCCGTGAATATATCGACCTTATATGTAGTTCTCATTTTTATTAATTGATTAGTTTTTATTTTTGTCCATAGAGCAATCCACTTTTTTGATACGGTAGTTCAAATTACTTTGCAATGCCACCGCTAGATGGATGCCAGAATTATATATATAAATATATTATATTTATATATACGGGTATATTATATTTATATATTATAAAAATAATACATAAATATCTATAAAAATAAATAATGAAAATCTATCATAAATGTATTTTTATATATTAATCGAAATGCAAAAAACGATGAGCCGCCATGCTATGTATAGCTAGAAGCACCAACATATCGACTACCCGAAAACTCGGTGTATGCGAACGATTCTCATAAACGTGCCTGCGATGTGTCCTGCAATTTTTTGAACATGTTAGAAGATAGAGCAATATATAGTCTTATATGCTTGCGTTGACTGGTAGGGCCAAGGGTTGAAGGAGTAGAGAACTACTTCTGTCCCAATGGACGAACCAAGACAAAAGTGTCACAAACCCGCCCCTGACAGATGCCTTTCGATCTTCGTAGTGCTGAATGAATTGGAGAAGAATTCTTAGCTGTGAGGACTTGTTGAAGAAGTTCAATAAATGTGTACTGACGATTTTAAAAATGTAATTAAGGAGCAGTGTCTTAATTATTTCAAGAAATTTTAACGACATAAAATGCTTAAATATTTGAAATATGCTTCATCCGTTATTTTCAATTTGGACTACAATATCGCAAAATTTTTAACAGTAAAATGTACATTTTAAAATTGTGAGATAATAAAAAACAGTTATGCGGTGGTCTAATTTATTCAACTAATCACTTTTTAATATTTCAAGCAAATCGAAAATTTTCGACTTTCTTATTTTGGAAATCAATTTATTTTGCGAAACTTTTTCAGATATGTATTTAATTCTGTCACGTGAGTGATTTTTGTTAAATTATTTCGCTCCGATAAACTATACCAAAAATTTCTGTTTTAATTTCACCAAGCGAAATAATTCTTTCAGTGAATACGACAGTGTTTACAGGTTTTATTTATGCTGTGTATTACTATTACATAATATTTTATTTTATTTATTCAAAACATTTGAAACAAATCTAGTAAATAAATGGCCAACTGGGACTGTAAGACAAAATATCTAATGCATTAATTTACTTGTTTTTGCACGATTATGGCTAATTACCTTGGGACCTTTCCCATAAATCAACATGTGACAGATAAGACACTGTGCTTTTTTTGATAAAATCGTGCAGATCTCAGCCACCCATTCTCGCAATAGTAATGCCGTATCACTATGTAAGGGAGTATAATTATTGTAATAAACGCTCCCAAGGAAGACTCAAATCACCTTCCATAAAAATAATATTTTAAGGTACCGTAACGACCACGCTGCTCTGATTCTGACTAGTTTTACATATTTTCTTTTCCCGCGTAGGAAGATAAATAGATAATATCGTGTACAGAAAAAAACTCAGTTGGTTTGAGTCTAAAAATGTAATAAAAATTCTGTTGAAAATGCACTGAATATTTTTTATGATTTTTTGGAGTTGAAAGAGTAGAAGTTCGGTTTAATTTTGAAAAATAAAATCGTTAGCTAGCCTTATCTCGTCTGGAACAGTTTTTGCTGATGCAGAGGGAACCGTGTAAACTAACAACCCCGGGGGATTCTCCCAAAATTCAAGCTGGTTACTAGAAACTTTCCCAACTGGAGGCGTAACGGGAGGAAGTTATGGCGGGTGATGTTAATTTAATTATCGTGTAGTACAAATGTTTTCTCGCAGATGTCATTGCTACACTTACATTGTACTCTTAAACATAATAATAATAATGCATGTTTGTTTGAATTTAATTGAACCAGTTCGCTATCAAACTAGCGTTTATATAACGTTTACAGTCTGCTAAACCCGAACGGGTATTTAGCTGGGTTGATTAAAATCGATGGTACTTTGGCTTGGAATCCATATGTCAATAAAACGGACCAGTTGTTTTGCATACAAAAAGATGTATTGTAATGCATCAATTGAACGATCCGAAGGATTTATTGTGAACAGCGCAGCGGACTGTAATTATTGTAAGCATACTGCAATTATCGAGCCATATTGTAAGCATATTGCATTTACGGGAATGCATTTCTCAACAAGTCAAATTATTCGCATCAAAAAAAGGTCCGAAGCATTTGATTTTTTTACCATTTCAGTTTTTTCTGTGCAAAAGTTTTTTTGTTATTTTAACATCGTCATCGTCATTTTTGTCGAAAACGGGAAAACGTCGTTAATGAAATGTATATAAATATCAAAATATTTTCATATGTGTATGTGATATTCTTCCGAATTATTAACATTACTCTAGAATACGCCTGAAAATTATTTAAATTTTTAACTCCTTTTAAGACCAGTTGTTCATATATTTAGAATATTTTGAGTATTTTCAAATTTTTCAAGAACACAATACTTTATTTTATCCCCAGGAAGACATCTTTAATCAACATATATTATAGATGTCTCAGAGAACAATTGTAACTCGTTGAGTCCAGTTGTTTTTTTTTATAAAAGTTATATTTATTTAATCTCTGCACTTGGTTCTGGATCAATTCCGAGGATCCTTCAATGTGTAAATTGGTTTAAATCACAAAAGCAGCGAAACTGCAATGCTCTCCGTTTGAAATTTATTTTTATTTTTTCAAGTAAGCCCAGATTTCTTCTGTGTGCGCCTAGCTATACGAGGTACCTAATATCAATAGCCTAGTTTAAATGCACTCTAGGAGATTGTATTTGCACAAAGGAAATTGCAGTATGATGGAAAACGTAAGCCTGTTCTTGATAAATATTACTCTGCAAAACGGCAATACAAATTGTTTACCTATTTAATGATGCGTACTCCCATTTGAAAAGCAATTTACACAATATTTTCCAAGAGAATCAATTGCTGCCATGGAAAGTAAAACTCAATTTATACAGACAATCAACGATATTTCAAGATTTCCAATCGAACCTGTATGTGGGGTATAAAAGCATAAAAAAATCAAAAAAATAGTTTCAATGCAGTCACCGTGGATTAACAAAAATTAACTATATTCTAGATTTTATGTATCCATGTATCCCTTCCAAAATCATGTATCCTGTAAATCTATAGGCTATATCTTCTTTCTTCTTCCTTGCACTGTCCCAATTCATTGCCTAGATAGGCTGTTGGGGTCGGCTTTTCTCGTTCTCAGGCTGTATCTTCTTCGGTTCTGGGTATTACTTTCATCCAGACTATAAAAACTCGAATTCAGTACATTATATATTAGTAATCTTCGATAACTGCGTTAAATTTTTTTTGGAAATTGCTGTCGTTGCTTTTATATATGATTTATTATACATTATTCTTCTGATTAATTTTGATCTTAAACACGGTCAATATTACACTAAAAATCTGCAGCGGAAATTATTTGGCGTAATTTGACACAATCTGTCGCATTTTTGTAACCCTCATGTACTGAATTATCGTGTGTATAATATATTATTTTAATTCAATAAAAACACTTGTGATGGTCAACATAGATATAGATTTAATGAATTTAGAAAATCCTAAAATAATAATATTCAAAAAAGCCAAGAATAGACATCAAAAATATATTTCTTCTGGTTTGAATCGTTTAAAAGTAAAAGCCTGATATATTTCTTCTCAAGATTCTATGTATTACAAGAGGCTAACAAAATATTGAATATTCAGCTATACAAGTAATATTTCTTAGATCTTTATTATACCATAGATATAATTCTGTGTCAAACTAATATTGTTTATGACAATCCTAATAGACTCGACCTTGTGAGTAGGTGCGAACGAGCCTTTATTATTTCAGAATCGGAACAGCAAGTCTCGCGTGTAGCGGGTGCTTTACTATTATTTTAACGAAACGGACCAATCACAGGCGCGCTTTGCCTTCGACGGGTTGAGCCAGTGGCGATCATCCTGATGACTGAATCCGGCCAATGGCGGGCGCTGGCGGTGAAGTCATCGCGCATAGGATGAGTCACTGCACTAGCGTGGATTTCGGAGGTATGGTGCAATCGTTACTATAAAAGAAGCGGATGCTCTATACTCTGCCCCTTTCGGTTCGAGACCAGACTTGCGAGCGGAAGCGCTGCCCGAGAGACTACAGACAGAGCCCTCAGTTCCAGAACATCATTTGCGGACTGAGTTGCTGTCTGAACGTGTGGAGGAATCTACCATTCGTCAGTACCAGAGAGGATCATACCGCCACTGTGTAACAGCTAAGGAACACATTTATATTATGTCTTATGGTTAATTATTTTCACTATCGAAACGTATTTATTTTGGGAAGATTTAAGATCCGAGCAATTATGCATAAATAATATCACGATTTCTTGTGTGATATTGGTTCAATTCGTAGGGGAATATCTCCCGAACGAACATGATTTAATGCATGGGGATTTTCATACTATTTGTACTAACAATTGAATACACAGAATTCTATAAGAAACGCTTAATAGCCTTATAATAATTGTATTGCATAAGTATTGCGCAATCCGGTTTTCAGCTAACTCTTTATGATTTGAGTACCTCGGTATTACTGGCTTAACAAGTAGCTTCAGAACGACGAGTAAAGGACAGAATGGGGAGATCTAACTGAAATTGGAGTTTTCTGGTTTATGAACGTTGAGCTAGGTGAGGTTGTGGATGATGCTCGTGTCATAAGTCTGGAATCCGCGCAAGCCCCTGTGAGGTACTCTTAAAAGCGGGACCTCTCTTGTTGATCGGAGTGACCACTAGACTCGACCTTCGCGCCTCATCTTGCTCAAAAACAGCGTGAACCAACGTCGTGAATTCTCTGAATTTGGAAGGATTTTCATGCCTGAATGCTATGAAATCTCAATAGAAAACGTTAACATCTATTTTATCCTCTGTAAAAAGACAGAGCCAGATGCAGTATAAAAATCATTCACTCATATAGAGTAGCTGGGATATTATAAATATGTTACTAACATCCTAACATTTGACCAAAGTCAAAGTCAAAGTGAAGTAAATGTTGCAAGATGCAGAATCGTGGGACGCCATTCTGAAAAGGCATAATGAGATTGCACAATAATTTGAAACATCGCTGACTATGCCCGCAAAGGAGGCTATAATGTCGTCATCAATTCGTACCAAAAGAGTACATGATTCTTCAAACACCGGCCTAAAAGAAAGGCGCCTCAAGACAACACTCATCATTAGAAACTCGTACCAAAAGAGTACGGCCATCTCAATTATAAGCCTAAAAGAAGGGCGTCACAGGATCACATCTCGTAAAGAAGAGATAGAATCTCGGGATGCAGTAAGTTCCGGAGGAGCAAGGGGGCCATTTAGTCACTTAGGAAGCTGGTCACCGGGTTTAGGCGGGCGCGGAGCCTTAACCCCCCTCAGCAGAGATGCTGGGGGTTTAAAAAAAAATTAAGCATTCAAAGAAACTATTATTTTGTATAAACTCACGGGCTGTTATAAAATTCCTACGAAAAAACCATCCCCGAGACCTTATCTACTTATTTATAAAGAAGTTTCGCTTCAAAAATGTCGTATTTCGTAGATAGCAAATATATGTATTATTTTCCCCGGAATTAATATGAACAGGTTCATGCACGTCTAGTACGAAACCATTCAAGGTAAGAATTTGCTAATACAAAGTGTTTATAATTATTAATTTCAGTGTTATTTAATATGTGTGAATTTTTCCCTTTGCAACGTTCGAACAATTCTACTGGTTTGTCCCCAAACGGAAATGTTTTATTTCTAATACACGAATTCTTCTGGTGAACGTATTTTATTGTAACATATATGTATAGATTATTAGGTTCGTTAGATGTTTATATTAAGTATTATTATGCAATCGTTTCCACACTGCTCCTATAATAGAATTTGAAGTTATTACGATACACAACGGGGTCCTTCATCCATTAGACGAATCATGTGCCAATTCAACGACGTATTGCGTATAGTATATATTGTATTTATCGAAATTTAGTCGCATTTATTATTTCTAGTAAGGTTTTTAGAATTGGTGCCAGGCTCCATTATGAGGCGGAAATAGTTCATATTCATAGCCCGACTGTAATAGGTATTTTTGTCGCGTAAGAGGTAGCACTTTTAGTAGTATAACTGTGTTTTATGTTTCGTCCCTGACGGACAGGATGGAATAGCTGTGGTTATTTAGGTAAAACACTTAGTAAATGCAAAGGACATTAGGTATTATCAATTTCGTGTGCGAACCCAAGATGTTAGTTAATATTTTTAGTTGATTTTGCATTCAAAAGCACAATTTTCACAGAATAATTATTTTCAGTTTAATGTATAGGTAGCACTGGCAGAGCATTAATATTGTATAGAATACATTATTTATAATATTTCATAGAATAATATTTTATTTCGCGTTCATTAAGAAATGTGTTTTATTTAATATTTAACCCTTATGTTACTACCCGGGTACCCGGGTGCCCATTTTCGACTTCAAGTCAAAATAATTTTATTCACAAACTTCAGCCGTTTTTATCCGCTCGGATCCCCATTATTTATGTTATTATAAAGAGATTTATGATATATTTGGTGTAATTTAATTTAAAGAAAGGTATTTTATCAGAGCCCAAACTTGTATAGTCTTCTGTTTACTACCCGAGGTACCCGGGTTACCATATGTTCTTGCAGTAAGAGACGTGAAAATAATTAAAAAAACAAGTGAATACATTTGAAATATTTTTTATTTTGAATGCATCTATATATTTTTGAATAAATTTAGGGCATAAAAAAATATTTTTCATTTTTTGGTACATTTATCACATTTGGTATTGGACATTTTTGACAAATTGTCAATGTAGATGAATATTCATCGCACATAGGTCTCTCTCATTGGAAACATGATTTGTGTGTTTTTCTTCTTCGCTTGTGTGAGGCTTCATGACAAATATTACACGAACCGATGATGATTTTCCGTCACGTTTGAATGGTGTAGAAGTAGAGGCGGTTAGTGTGGAGGTAGAAACGGTAGCGATACATCGTCTTAAGGTGCCATCAATAATCATGTTCCAAGACAAAAGATGTGCCAAAGGAAGACTTGTGAAAAAATTGTTCGTTGTAATTTTACTTCCAGAAATTTGTACAGAGCAGCCAGTACTTTCACAATTTTTTCATCTTGATTGGTTTCTTGTCCACATGTTAACTTTCCGGTATATATTTGGCCGGTAAGTGGATATAAAAAATTTGCATCACATATCCACCATACTTTTATCCCGTATTTGGCGGGCTTAGATGGAATATATTGGGTAAATTATATTTTACCTCTACATTTAAATAATTGTTCATCGATTTTTATATTTTGTGTGGGCCTATACATGCTGAAAAGTTTTGAATTCAACATCATTCATATTTCACTTATCGGTGCTGTTTTATCTTCTTTCAGTCGGTGTTCCCTGATGTTAGCACCATCGAAACGAAGAAATCTAATGATATTACAAAATCTATTAAACCCAATTGATGCTCGATACAATGGATATGAATAACGTTTGAAAAAATTAAAAATATGATCTGTATTTGAGTGATTGGCATTGAAGTTAAATCTCTCCAACTGTGTGGTTTCTTAGTAGGATTTTGTATTCAAGATTTTATTGGTGTGACGTGTGACTTTCTTGGTCTTTTTATTGGTGTGACGGACAATAATATCGACGATTTCTGGTGTGCAAATACATTTGAATGTATTACTAATATATAATGCTTTCTTTGATCCGTGTGGACCACTTCTTTGCCTAACGATATTGTGCGATTCGGTTTGATGATGAATAGATGGATTTTTATGCCATATCGTTTCATCGCTCGCCTGGAAATAATCTTGAGCAGATTTCGACAGTCTAATATAATGCTTAGTATTTTGGACTTCTTCAATCTCACTATCCTCACTTTCATGATGTGTAATATTATCCTCCATAGCTGGTTCTTTATCGTCACTGCTATCCGAATACTCATTTTGATCCCTTCGTTCTGGCATCCAATCTTCTTCGTCGCTTTTAGAAAAAGGCTCTAAATCTGAGAACGATTCATTACCCGGTAATTGAAGTATTTTTATTCATCACCCAGGAATTAAAATATCCTTGTTCTGAGACGCGATCAAGCATAAAAAAATTATATCTATTAATTTTCACCTCGCATATTCCCTCGGCGATAGTTCCTCCATTTTTAGTGATAGAGTTGTTTTTTTTTTATAATTTATATTAAAATAATTTTAAAAAAATTTAGAGATTAAAAAAGATCAGAACAATGAAAACTTCATTGCATTTTGCTCAGTCATAAATAGAACTGAAGATTAAAATTATTGGTAAGATGCTTATTAAGTCAAGGTCAAGCAAAATGATTAAAAGCAGGTATAAGGGTACGATCGACATTGTTATGAGAAGCATGGAGTTTCTTAGAAGTAATTTAACCATTGTTTACATATCAATTTGTGGTACACATAACAAAAGAATGCACGGGGGAGCGTCCATTAAAGTAGAATACCTGGGTACCCTGTACCTATTACCGTAACCAGTGTGAAAAATTCCGGGTAGTAACATAACGGTTAATAATGAGATTTATATTATATTATACTTCGCCTTATACGTTTGGACCACCCCCTCATACATCACAGTTGGTAGCCGCGACCAGGAGTTGGAAAATCAATTATACATAATAGATAAAATTAAATTTCAACTCGCAACGAGTAAGCATCGACATTTTAAATAAATTATTAATACAGAATTCATCTTTAATACGTTAGGAAGACCCTCTATCTAGTTGGGTCATCACACACTTTTTGCACCGTGACTGTTTTAGCTCTTTTCACTTATCACAGCCATTTTCAGACTAGTACATTATTATCTCGAGCTAGGGCATTTAAACAATTTTAGTACAGGGGAGCGTTGAAGTGAATCTTTATAAAACAACTAGAATATATAGAATAGAACTTTGTATTAATCACTGTGGTGAAATATCAACACTATAGAAAGTTATAGAACAACCTAGAGTACTATAGGTTTATCTATAACATTCGAGAGATACCTGTAACCGCTTAGAAACAACGGAAACCTTCTACTAAATACTAGAAAGTAAAATAATCTTCTCGAGAGTTTGAAAGTCTGTATATAAATAAAGCAGCACCGCGCTGCGTGATTGAGTTTGTTTTGAAATTTCCATCGGTGCGAAATAAGCCGCGAGACGACTGGTTGTGCTGGTGTGGCCAGTTGTGGAATTATGGAGCGAAAAATATTAAGCGAAATAATCGAGCGAGTTCTTACCGATAAGTAAGCGATTAAATAAATGCGATTACTATGTGCGAGAATAGATGGAATGTTCTAGCAAGTGATAAATAAAGTGTTCCCAGCGATACCACAGTGTTTTCAGGATTGGTGTTAAATTTAATTTATGTTAAGTGACTTTATCAATTTATTAAAATAATTAATCACTGATTAATAAATCGCTAATTAATTTTCAGTGTTTTCATTTGCCTTCCAAAGCCACGACCCGTGACATTATGATAAATATAAATTCGTTGTTAAAGAGTTTTAAGGTTATTATTACGGTCGTTGGACATATTTAGTGTTAAATAAAATGGATATTTTATATACGGTTCATATAAAATATCCGTTTTATTTACTTATTATACGGATATTTTATATACGGTTCATATAAAATATCCGTTTTATTAAAATATGTTATATCGTTAATAAAGTGTACTTTACAAAAATAATTACATAGCCTTATTTCATCCATTTTAATGCTAATAATAACCTATTCCATCAATAATGTAAGAAATAATAATTAATTAAGATAAATTTCAAGGCTCACAGAGAAGAAGCTATTTATATGAGAATGTATGTATGTATGTCTTTTTTATACGATGGCCCAGGGCTCACAACCTGTATGAGCTGACTTAAGTGATGCAATGCAACGTTCACCAATTGCATCGTACGAACATCCACACATTACCAAATTTTTTAAAGTTCTATGTGTATGTTCCAAATCTGAGAACCTTTAATTTATTTGAATGGAAAATGTTACGTTTATGTTTCTTATATAATTTATCTTAATTAATTAATCATCCCTCTGGGGACAAAATTCAGTAACTTTGTTCTCAGAACATATTCACGTATAAAAATGATTTAGTTATGTTAATTGAATCTTGGAAAACAACATCCCTGTAAAGTTTTCTTCAAACAGCCTCATTGTGTTGTATTTCCTGTTCATGTTTTAGATGCCCATTGTCTGCTTAATACGTTGCGAGGATTATGAGGGATCTGCTCACTGACCGTAATGTGGGTCTGCGTGCGGCGTCATGTCTTGTACATAGGTAATAGAATGTAATATTTATTAGTACATGGGCTTAGCTACTAATGCCTTTCATATTATATTATATTATGGTAACAATAACTTTGAAAACGGGCGAATTGTATAACATTCAAGTGCTCGAGGGAGAAAGAGAAGAATTGTAATTTCAGTACACGTATAATTCTATGATAGAAAACGAATTAGATACGGTTGTTCTCAATGATGGACTCCATTTCATACCGCTATACTTCCAGAATTGTACGTTGTATTCGGACGATCCACATAGTAATTGAAAGAGGAGATCCGAAAGTTTAACATCCCATCTAGATCGCTCATAGTTCCGCAAACGACCTAGAGAGATCGAGCCACCAAACAGCCATTTCGCATCAATTGTATGTAAAATGGCTACTATGCAGCGCAAGATTTTTCGTGTTCTGTAATACTGAGTCGTCAACTTTAGTGCAGTGTATTTTTCGTCTCTGTATTACCATTGAACCTTGAATTAGATAGATAATTTTTCTTTGGCATTACCAATTTGAGAATTTATCGAAGCTTTCCAGATAAAGTAAAAAACGCAATTATCGATTCTGGTGTCACCTATCGTATGCTACCCAAAGGTTCTTGGGTTTCATTGTATACTACTAAGTTTATGGTTACTTGAAAATTTAGTAATATTAGGTCCTTACATATGAAATTGGCGTTTAGTATGGGAGGAACATAAAGCCGATTTTTTTTTATTATAATATTTTTATTTAATCAAAGTATGTACCATTGCTATCTATGCACTTTTGCCATCTCATAGGTAGTTCATCGATCCCTTTACTAAAAAAACCATTCGGACGGGAATCAATAAAATCTTTGAAGGCGGTTTGGACTGCCCCATCGGAGTTGAATTTTTTCCGTTGCAAGAAGTTATCCAAATTTCGAAAAAAATTGTAATCTGTTGGGGCAAGGTCCGGAGAGTACGGTGGATGTCTTAGACATTCCAATTGAAGCTCCTCTAATTTGGTAGCCGTCTGTTGTGCAGTGTGTGGTCTAGCGTTATCATGAAGCAGCAGTGGCCTAGAGCGATTAACCAGCCTCGGTTGTTTAGCAGCTATCTTTTCCATCATGGTTTGCAGTTGCTGACAATAGACATCTGCCGTAATCATCTGGCCAGATTAAGATTTAAAATCCCTTCATTATTGTGCCGGTTGAGTAATGCAACGCAGCAGTCAACGCGCGTTTGTTGATTTGCTTCACTCAATTCGTGAGGTACCCACCTTTCAAGCTTTTTCACCTTACTAATTTGCTTCAAGTGGATTAAAACAGTTTTATCACTAACACCGCAGCCTGTAGCTAACTCGGATGTGGTTTGCGATGGATTCCGCTTCCACAATAGCCTTCAATTCTTCATTATCAACTTTGGTCTCCGGCCGTCCACGGGCTTGTTCTGCAGGTCGAAATTTCCAGAACGAAAACGTTGGAACCAAAAACGCACTGTGTTTTCTTTTGCGGCACCGTCGCCATACACATCATTAATCCTTCGAGCCGTTTCTGCAGCACTGGTGCCACGGTGGAACTCGTACTCGTAAATAACGCGATATTTCAAGTTTTTCATTTTGTAAACTGAGTGACGCAAAGAAAAAAACAATTGAGGAAAAAACAAATGAATTATAATTTTCAAAACACAAATTCATGAGTAAATAGCTGTATAAATTTGGATTTGGAATTCCTAACCAAAGAGAAGATATTTGAGATCAAATTTGCCAGTACGGCAAAACACCAATTTCATATGTAAGGACCTAATATATATATTATTTACTAATGTTTACATATCTATATGTACATTTATTAATTTTCGTAAAATTAAATAGTTAACGTAGCAATATTGATAATCAAATATTTTTTATGTATATTTTTCTAATAGATTAATTTAAATTGATATTTCAAAGCATTGTATTATTTTAAGCTTTGTAAATAAATTGTATAGATTATAAATGATATGAAAAAATATTGTCTCGGAGTTGATAGGAATAAAAATTAAATCTAAGTCCATTTTAAATGATAATTTTTTCTATGTCAAGCTTGTCATATACTTAATAATCAAATAATGAGAGGCGAAAAGTACTCCATCCTTCAGCTTGTCATGAAGGGGAAGATTGAGGGTCGGAGAAGGGTCGGAAGGAGGCGGCATTCCTGGCTTCGAAACATCCGAGAGTGGACCGGGATAAGAAGCGTGGAAGAGCTGTTTCGCACTGCCCTGGACAGGGAAACTTTCTCCAAGATGATCGCCGACGTCGGGGGGACCCGGCAGGGTACACGAAGAAGAAGAATGTGTCGAGCCTGGGTATTTTGGAGAAGTTTTCCACTACAGTTATTGGGATTCCCAGCCTTTTGTAGTGTGAAAAATCAAAAAAATATCAAGAAGGATATCGTTATTAAAAAAAATATTATGTATAAAAAACAGCGCTTCGAAGGTATTTTCCTCCAGATAAAGGATTTGGATATAAAACCCACCCCCTTGAGTGCAGAGAGTGTAGAAGTTGTTTTCAGGTATGGTTCCAATTTCGTAGGAGGTACCGTCGTTGGCAAGCGGTTAAATGTGCAATAACGCCGCTAATAAAACGCCTTTTGGGCGTCGTGATCGCACTCCGCTGGCGCGCGACCGGAGCGCCGCAGGAATCCGACGCCGTGCAAAAACTCTCACTTTAATAAATTAACAGCTGACTGCTGACCTTGAGAAATGTAACGAGTTTATCTAAAAAAATTATTTATGAAATATATTATTAAGTTTACTTATGTAACCAAATGGGTTAAATCTATTATTTTATCCAACTGGTTTCGAAAAAAATTTTTTTTCATCAGGGTGATGAAAATATCTAATGAAATAAGAGTAGCTTGTTAGGACTCTCGCTTTGTGATCCAAAGGTCGCGGGTTCGAATCTCACTCCAGACCAGCAAGTTAGTCCTATTTTCATAGCACAAGCGTTTAGCTCAATTTGAAAATAGTAAGAATATTGATGACACGTTTTCCGTGTTCGCATCTCTATTAAAAAAAATGTTAACATATAAATAAATTTAAATGATTGCGTAAATAATCGTTTCCTTCATCAGTGTGATGAAAATATTTATCGAAAAACATAAAATGTCGTTTTGAAAATTCAATAAAAAAAATGAAAAATTGGTCAATTTTTATCTGCAAGCTATTACTGAGTACATAAAAAAAGGGTGGCTTTTTGTCACTGTGTATTGTTAAAAATGTTAAGAACATGCTGACAAATTAAAAGAAATGACAAATAAGTCAACTTCTGGAATCGGCTGGAAACCTGTTCGATTCGGGAAGTCCAACGATTAAGAAAATCTAACCCATCCTTTATTTTTTCAACCCTGGCAGCACTAGGGTGTGGTCTCGTGGAATTATTTATGGCTGGAATTCGATTTATTGAGGTCTTGGGTACACAATAACTGCGTAATTGGCAATACTGGCGACGCGCTGCGCCACCCTGCGACGATGTGTTAAACTATTATTCGAACTCAGAACGGTAGCGATTTAAAATGACTTATTCCCTTTTCAAACGACATCATAATGTCTTTTATGACATTTCGGTTGCATTAAAATCAACTGGATAAAAGGTTTCTGCATTTAGTTGATATTTATTGTTAATCTGCAATCATAGCCGGCATTAATGTCATAAACCTTAAAAAAAATGAAACCCTTGTTCGCCGTTCAAGGCAAAGATCACTTTTTCATATAAAAAAGAGATTTTCAATATTCGATTAAAATATATCGCGATAAAAAATATTCGTATTCATTTCCGAAATTATCCATATCTTTCATCACCTACGTTTTTTGATATAATTATCTATAGCATAAAACTCAATGGGTCTATACAAATCAACACTGTTTGACCGATTTGACCCAAATTTTGCAAACTTATTCTTTAGGACCCAGCGGGTAACATAAGCGAAATTTCTGCCTTACTATAACCCTCCCCCACCCTCTGATATATTTTCCATGCAAATATTTATCGTTCAAACGATTTGACCCAAATTCTGCATACTTATTCTTAAAAACCCGGCGGGTAATATAGATGAGATTTTGCCCCTCCTCCTTTAACCCACCCTCTCCCTCTGATATATTTTCTGTACAAATTTAGACCGTTTGAGCGACCTGATCCAAATTTTGCACACGTATCCTTTGGGACCCGGTGGGTAATATAGGCGACGTTCCCCTTCTCTCTTTACTCCACCTCCTCCCGCTGATATATTTTCTATATGAATCAACACCGCTTGATCGATCTGACCCAAATTTTGCACACGTATCCTTTGGGACCCGGTGGGTAATATAGGCGACGTTCCCCTTCTCTCTTTACTCCGCCTCCTCCCGCTGATATATTTTCTATATGAATCAACACCGCTTGATCGATCTGACCCAAATTTTGCACACGTATACTTTATGACCCGATGGGTAAGATAGGCCACATTCCTATCCATTCCAGTTTAGAGTAAATGGAAGCATTAATTTTATTAGAGGCTTTGAAAAACAATAGCACATTTATTTTCCTCCAAAAACTTATTTATAAGTTAATCTTTAACCCGTGCGACGCCGGGTACGAAGATCTTGTATGTAATAAAAGTATAACTTTTTATATGTTATTAAAGTAGAAGTAAAATAATTTTCAAATATGATTAAAATGGATTCAATTTCGCAATAATAAATAATATTATAGTTTTGTGCTGGGGATTAGATTTCTCCACACTGAGAAGAAATTTATAGTCAAAACCGGCTGGTTAACTGTATAAAATTTAAGTGCTTAAATTAATGAATTTCACTTTAAATTTGATTGAAAAAAAGGTTAACTGTTGCTTCTAAAAATTCCTGTCAATTGTACTAAATTAAATAGATATGACATATGTGGCGTACAGATGCAAAACCGCCACTATCCATATGGGCTTTATATGGACAATGGCGGTTTTGCACCTATTCGCCACATAATATGTTGATATTTTTATGAGACGAATATGTTTTTTTTTTCACTCAAATCAATAGTTGATGTTTTGAAAAATAATACAAGTAGTATACTTAAATAAAACTTTTATTTGTTTTCTTTTTATCTCCTAAACCACTCGGAAATTTGATAAGATTATAGCACAGTTTTAAAGAGGAAATTATTGACAGATTTTTTTGTACAAAAAACTAAAATTTAATTAAAATGTCAGATAATATCTTGTTGCTCCAAGTTACGTCACCAAAACTATATTTCGATTAAAGTACTATACTTAATATTTTATACGCAGACGTATTATTACAGTAGTCTTTCGATCTTTAATAATCCTTTCAGCAGAGTGCCATGGCGCACGGAACAACGATTCATTAATTAAATAAATTTATTTTGAAAATCCTTATATACCATCTATTATTTTAGAGTGTAGGTATTTTTCTGGATTAATTGGCCAGCTTGGCAGCGCCAGTAACATAGTATCTTGTTTCTAAACAGTAAATAATTTACGAAAGAATTAAGATTGTTATTAAGATCGTTAGACATATTTAAATGTAACTGGTTGCGTTTAACTGTAACTTAACGAACCGTATGTTTTTCCGAGAAACTATTCTCGACGTTTCGTTGAAGTCTTATTCAACGTCATCAGAAGGACGACCTTTACCCGCGGAGGTAGAGGGCGGACTGACTACTTTCGAGGTCGTAAATTATATGCAATTTGTTGTGGAGTGTTCACTTCTTCTACAATAGAGGTCGCCAGTGTACAATATGTACTACTTACGTCGTCGGACTTTACTTTAAGGGTTGAATCAATATCGTAGGAATAGGGCGCCAAATACTTGATAGTTTGTAACTGTCATTTCCATTGAAATTGAAATGTTTGTATATTTCAATGGACTCCTTCACTAATCTGGGTATAAGGTGCGGTTCTGTTGATAAGTTTTTTGTCTTGTCAAATCTCATGAAGTGACAGAGATTCCCTTTGGATGCATGTTCGCAGTTTGCCGATATATTGGAGTTTTTGTTTTCAATTGCTCCAATATGTTCCTTCAATCGTGTAACGATATTGTATTTGGTTTGTCCCATGTAGAACAGCGACAACACACGCAAAAACAGAACAAGAACGGAGAACAAAACGTTGACCTCTACATTAGTTTCATAGATCTCGGCAAGGCCTTCAACTCAGCCAACCACCGAAGCTCTTTGTAAAGTGCTGGATAAATTGGTTGCCCTGATAAATTCATAAAAATACTACGATTACTGCATGATGACATGACACTAGTGATCATTACCGATATTGGCAAATCCGAGCCCTTAAAAATGAAGACGGGCGTCGAACAAGAATGTGTCATTGCCCCAACACTTGGTACCTCTTTGTTGTTGTGTACATTATTGGAAATAATATGCCCTATGTGGTCTCTATTAAGTACAGAATGGACGGAAGTCTGTCTTAATCTCAGCCGATTGCGATCCAAATCTGAAACGAAAATCATGTCCGTAATCGAATTACACTATATGATGACTAAACTCCATTTTCGCAGAAACGGAAAAAGACCTCCAAAAAGCCTCACCAATATTTTCAGGTGCTTGCGAAAACCTGGGCCTTAATCTGAACATAGCCAAGACCAAATTTCTGCACCAACCTGCTACTGAAGCACAAACCACTAACCAAAATATTAGTTTGATCATCCTCTCGAAAAAGTAGAATACTTTTCTTACCTAGGCAGCTATATATCACAAGAAGTCAACATAGATGTAGAAATCATACACAGATTGCGAAGAGCAAGCTGCGCGTTTGGCAAACTACTTCCACGAATGTTGAACAACCACAAGCTGTGTAAAAGCACTAAAGTGTTAGTCTATAAAGCTATAGTATTACCTAAACCACTTTACGGCTGGAAAACATGGGTGTTATATAGCCGCAACCTAAAGTCACTCCAGAAATACCAAAACAGATGCTTGAGAAAGATCTAAGGTATAAAATGGAAAGAGTGCAGAACAAACTTGAGATACAAAAAAATATGTTTGCGCAGTTATCACATGAAAAAAAGATAGAGTGGACCGAAAAAAAAGATGCAAAGACGCGGGATAGATCCTGAAAATTGGGAAATCGCGGCCCATGACCGGGCACAATGGCGCCAAAAAGTACACTGCGCTGGGGAAACAAACGAATGGAATAGGGCCGATGCAATTTCCGAGAAAAGAAGAGAGGGAAAGGAAAAGGAGAAAAACCCATCTCTCGGAACCCTACTACGTAGCGGTAGCGTGTGCATAACTGGTGGAAGGGTGTGCGGTTCCAGAATAGGTCTCCTCAGCCACGCTCGGACACATAATTAATAATACAGCAGAGGTCATCCTCACAACGGGGGACCGCCGAGGAAGAATATACACGTTTGAACATAGTGGTTGTGTATTGGTGGGTTGATACTAAGCAACGTAGTAATGTTAAGGTGATGAATATAAATTTAATTCTTGACATTAGTTTTGTATTTGTATTTGAGTATTGGTGTAAGAAGGCATATTTTGGTTTTTGTTTTATTAAAATATGTTACATTTGTTCTTGGATATTTACGTACCTACTGATCACAAAATACTTTTTCTTAGAATTTGGGAGCTAAGTACCTATACATATTTGTTGTGTCCGTGTCGTCTTTGTTCCCGGTATGTCGTCTACGTCTAGTAACATCTATCTAATATTGTGGTAATATTTGTAGTTAGGAGTAGTGGCGGGTCCTCGAAGAATATGGAGATTAAATAAAACATCGACATTTTACGCACAGCACCGTTAGGATTCCTTTGCTTTCCCAAATATAAGCTTTAAGGAGATCTCGAAATATGGTAGACGTTATATTCTACATAAATTAGCGATTTATAAAATCATTTGTCTGGAACCACTCAGGCGTACCTCCTTGATAGGAACTATTCTTCATGCCACTACAAAACCAATTCAAGGTGACATTATTTTAGGTGACTTCATGCTTCAATAGAACTGCCAGTAAATGAAATCAACCCTACGAATTTATATGAAAGAAAGAATTTACAAAAAAATTCAATGCTCTTAAATTACAAAAATAATTTATGCATCAGTATTAACTTATTTCAAGTTATTTTTATACACTATGCTCTTTATTTCTCAATCTTTTGTTAATCTTTTAAGAATTGTATAAATTATATAAGAATTGTACAAAAATATTTTTTGTGCAAAGCTACGTTTTTTACAAGATCGAGAAATTAATGATTAAACACAAGTTTTAAATTCTTTTCGTATTTTTAACTTCAGACGACTATCGCCTTATGAGGGCATTACTAATTTTTTATCTGACGGATTTAATGCTCTCATAAGGCGAAATGCGTCTCAAGTCGATTAAACGAGTACCAACAAAAATAATTGTTTTATTTCTATATATATGAGGCTGCAATTCTAGAAACTTACCTCGGAAACTGTTAATATGAAACTATACCAATGATTATGCCGCATTTTTTCTCTTATAAACAAAATGTAAGATATATTGCATTTACTGTATTTTAATTTAGGTACATGCAATTATTTAGATATTTATGGATTAAAAGCCGCGTTAGTATAACTATGCTATAAATAAATAAAATTGAGAGTTGTCTCCTATCCTGTCCTCCGGGTGCCACATAGGCTCAACGATTGTCTCCGAATCATTGAGCCAATGTGGAGCACCCGAGAATTGGGAGCAGCGGGCGCTAGATCGTGCGAGCTGGAAGAGAGTTTGCTCTCGGGCTGATGGTGTTGCGGCGGCCCGACGATTAAAAACGGGACCTAATGATTGCGTCAACGGGACCAACCATCGCAACCTGACCGCTTCCTACGTGAAGTATGCGGAAGAGAGTGCGCTTCTCGAATAGGGTAATTTCCCACTACAAAGCTTATGAGAGGCGCAGCAACAACTAAGTCAGAGTGGCGAGGGGATCCCCAATCACGAAGCCCGGCTACAACAACAAGCTATATATATTTTTTTAATAAATGCACTTAAAGTACATAAAAGCGTATTTTTAAAAGATTGTTATATTAATACTAACATAATGACCTATGTTCTTATAAATAATTAAATTCTTTATATTAGTTTCGCCGCCGTACGTACGTACGTCAGTGTGGAAAAAGTCTTGGAAGTGAAAATTAACATATTTCTCGTCATCCAATCGAATTGAAATTTTGCACGTCCACTCGACGTCGATGACAACGCATTTGTCGGTATGCGCGATTCTTCTGTTTGTTTTCGTTTTTCGCAAAAAAAACTCGTCGACCAAGAGCTCGATTCCAAAAATTTCAAGTTCCCAAACGGACGCAGCCCGTCGACGTCTTTGAAAAATACATACGTCGCGGGACGTCTTTCCACCTCAGAATTCAGTAGAATTCCAGCTTTTTTTCATTTTAATCCGAAAAACCACTTTGCAAAGTTAATAACTTTGCGAGTTTTCGTCCGATCTTGAAAATGAAAACTTTTCTCGAAACCCTCTGTAGGACCTGATTTTTATTTTATTTTTCGGGACCCCCCCGAAATTTATTTTCATTTTTAGACTCTTCATTCTTCATATTTTTTAATTTGCAATTAAACATGGTGTTTAAGAAAAATATCGAAAATATGAATGGTTTAAAAAAAGCAAAATCTGGCCGGCTTTTTTTTGTATGTTGGAATTTTGCATCAGTCTCTTTCTCGCGGCGTAACAAAAATAAAACCCCTTTTTTGACTGTTTGCATAGTTTGAAAGAAATTCAAAAATCGAGTATCACGTTCGGATAATAGTTAGAGGCGCCATCTTTTGCCATATTTAGATTTTTTTACCCACTCCAATTTTTTGACATCCTCCTAAATCGAAAATTTCTGTTTTTTAATAATTCGGTGCGACAACTTTCTACACATAGCGCGCGATAGGCACGTTAGGTCTACAGGAAATGTTTGTTCCGAGTTGTGTGTCCACGGAATGGTGTTCGTTTTAGAGTTTTTTTGCAGTTTTTTATATTTTTGTATGTTGTTCTGCGGCGCGTTGGTCAATTTTACATAAAATTCGATAGATCACGAGTGCCGCTACCGAGTGTGCTGAAAATAAACGTTCCAAAGTAATGCACTTCAGAATTAAATTCGCTTTCATTCTGTTTTCACAGTTTTAGCCGCTGCTCCGCGAGGGGTGGTTCTTTTCTCTATCTAAAAATCACGATTTTTACAGTTTTTACTTTTTTAAATTATTTTTTTCAGAACAGAATTATTTTACATCAAGTTTGGAATTATTCATTTTTTTCCAAGATGCTAAGAACGGCGGCGTCGCTCGAAAGGCTAGGTTTCTGAATAATCAAATTGGCGTAACGTTTTTATGATGAGGCAGTATAGGCGGAAATTAGTCGTTCCTAGAAGCATCCATCCTATACAGAGAAGAAGTTTGAATGAGTTTGAATGACATCAAATGAAAGAATTTGTAATGAAAACATTGTTTTTATGGGTTAAATTATTGTTATACAAATACTTTTATATCAGTACTAGCAAAAGTGTCATAATAATTGGGTGGTCGTGGAAAATGGACTAGGATATCATTTGTTAACGGAAATATTTTAAAACAACTGAAATAAAATTTTAAAAAGTGACAAATGTGATTTGAACTGCTGAAAAATTGTGGACGTTGCGTAAGCTTTTGAAAAATATTTTGTTAATGCAATTTGCTACGATTTGCACTGATACAGGCAGCATCGTACATTTTTGTGATAGAAAAATGTATATTTCTGGGTAAAAAGAATTATGTTACAAACACGTCCTATATTTCTGTGTAAAAAATACTGAAAATATGGAAAAAACGTATTTTTTCAATGATATAAAAATTAAAAGTCACGAAAAAAGCTTGTTAAATTTTATGAGCAAAATCAAGATGAAAAATAAGAAGAAAAGAAAAATAAGAAAAAATAAAAAATGAATCTTTTTAATATTAGTATAATTTTTCTGTCGAGGAATTTTATATTATATTGAGTAACTAGTTGGTTAAATAATTTAGGTTAGGACTCTCACCTAGTGAAGTCAGTGGCACAGGCGTTTAGCCTAGTAAGTAAATGGTAAAAAAAAAGAGTGAAACATATTCCGTTTTTGTTATTTTAAGTTGCTATTTGTTAAAAAAAATTTTTTTTTATTTTTTTCGTAATATTAAATATTAGATAATACACATTAAGTGGACGTTCAGACACAACGGGAACCGCGCGGTTTCAGATTTCGCGCGGGATCCGCCTCGGGTCTTATTTATGTAGGTATTTATGTAATCGTTCAGACGTAACCGCGCGATTCCCACGCGATTCCCGGGCGGTTCTCACGCGATTCCCGTGTGTCTGAACGAGAACTAAATGAAATAAAATGACGCTAAAAAAACTTATTGCTGAACAAAAAGTTTTAGTACCTATTCTTATTATTATTCTTAAAATGAAAACATAAAACAAAGAAATTCGGTAACTGTGCTACGGTTTGGCATATTCTTCTTTACCTTTAAAATATATATACAGAAAGCATTTACTTTCTGATAAATATTCGTAAAATAGTTGTACAGATAATTTTACTACAATAGCTAATTTAGCTACAATAATACAATTTTTTCTTTTTTTAATTCATTTTGAAATTGTTTTAGTGATGTAATAAAAGGATAAGTAAAATCTAGATAAATTAAAGAGGTCCTTATAAAAAATAAGCAAAAATTTTCTAATTTTTAAAATATCTCTCAGGTACGTGAAATAGAACGCATAAGTTTTATATTTATAACACACTACTTGTTCATAACAAGGTATACGTGTCTTTTCCAAAACGTAAATTGAATAAGAATAAATAGGTTTTATAGGATGTTTACCTTCCAATTCTGGAGGACTTCACCCTTGTTATTTATAAATCTACTACGGAAAATCGAAAATACACAGTCTGCTAAGATTTTCAAATACAGTCTCTCATTTCGGGATATGAGAATGGAGTACCTGGATTCTATTTATTTAATTTAAATTAATCAATACGCTCTTTCAAACTTTTTATTAAACATTGTATTCACAAAACGAGAAGAGGCGGACGAAATTTATATTGCATGCCGCGAAAGAAAATATTAGGTCCTTACATATGAAATTGACGTTTAGTATGGGAGGAACATAAAGCCGATTTTTTTTAATTATAATATATTTATTTAATCAAAGTATGTACCATTGCTATCTATGCACTTTTGCCATCTCATAGGTAGTTCATCGATCCCTTTACTAAAAAAACCATTCGGACGGGAATCAATAAAATCTTTGAAGGCGGTTTGGACTGCCCCATCGGAGTTGAATTTTTTCCTTTGCAAGAAGTTATCCAAATTTCGAAAAAAATGGTAATCTGTTGGGGCAAGGTCCGGAGAGTACGGTGGATGTCTTAGACATTCCAATTGAAGCTCCTCTAATTTGGTAGCCGTCTGTTGTGCAGTGTGTGGTCTAGCGTTATCATGAAGCAGCAGTGGCCTAGAGCGATTAACCAGCCTCGGTTGTTTAGCAGCTAGCTTTTCCATCATGGTTTGCAGTTGCTGACAATAGACATCTGCCGTAATCGTCTGGCAAGATTTAAGAAAGCTGTAGTGAACGACACCAGCACTAGTCCACCAAACGCTCACAAGTAACTTTTTTGGAGTCAATTTTCGCTTGGGGCATGGTTTGGCTGGTTCGGCAGGGTTCAGCCATTGCGATGAGCGCTTCCGTTTATCGTACAGGATCCACTTTTCAACACAGGTAATGATTCGATTTAAAATCCCTTCATTATTGTGCCGGTTGAGTAATGCAACGCAGCAGTCAACGCGCGTTTGTTGATTTGCCTCACTCAATTCGTGAGGTACCCACCTTTCAAGCTTTTTCACCTTACCAATTTGCTTCAAGTGGATTAAAACAGTTTTATCACTAACACCGCAGCCTGCAGCTAACTCGGATGTGGTTTGCGATGGATCCGCTTCCACAATAGCCTTCAATTCTTCATTATCAACTTTGGTCTCCGGCCGTCCACGGGGCTTGTTCTGCAGGTCGAAATTTCGAGAACGAAAACGTTGGAACCAAAAACGCACTGTGTTTTCTTTTGCGGCACCGTCGCCATACACATCATTAATCCTTCGAGCCGTTTCTGCAGCACTGGTGCCACGGTGGAACTCGTACTCGTAAATAACGCGATATTTCAAGTTTTTCATTTTGTAAACTGAGTGACGCAAAGAAAAAAACAATTGAGGAAAAAACAAATGAATTATTATTTTCAAAACACAAATACATGAGTAAATAGCTGTATAAATTTGGATTTGGAATTCCTAGCCAAAGAGAAGATATTTGAGATCAAATTTGCCAGAACGGCAAAACCTCAATTTCATATGTAAGGACCTAATAGATTAAATTATGATGCTAGATTGTCAATATTTAAGTTTTACTATTTTTGCAAGATAAGATTAAAATAATTTTTAGATAGGTGTTATTTCGGTAACTATTCATAGCTTCTCTGTATAACATCTATATAAATAAAAGTTCGTTTGTACAAAATTAATAATCTCTGAAAGTTCTTCAACGATTGCTTTGAAATTTTGGCAAAACCTTGCATTCAAATACGAAGATGTTTTTGTATACAATGTTTTTTTATATACCTACTATTTACTTATTTAAATGTC
This sequence comes from Agrypnia vestita, assembly GCA_016648135.1. Taxonomy (NCBI): domain Eukaryota; kingdom Metazoa; phylum Arthropoda; class Insecta; order Trichoptera; family Phryganeidae; genus Agrypnia; species Agrypnia vestita. The sequence goes on along the minus strand of JADDOH010024416.1, from coordinate 72,905 downwards.
CGATTGTCCAAAATCTTAAATTTTCTAAAATTCTTCAATTATTACTTTGAAATTTTGACACAACACAACGTTCCATTCGATTTTGCACAAATTATTTGAATAAAAAAAATGCCGGTATCTACCTTTATAATGGTATGAGACAAAATATTTATAACGGTACCAAAAAAAAGCTTTTTTTGTAAAACAGTGCCATCTGATGGACGTAAAAGCAACACACTATCTATGCCTATAAAACTCAATGTCTGTCTGTCTGTTCTCTATACAAATCTACACCGTTTGTTCGATACAACTCAAATTTTGTATATTTATTCCTTAGGACCCGGCGGGTAACTTAGGCGAAACTTCCCCCCTCCACTTTTACAAATCTATACCATTCGACCGCTCGGACTTAAAATTTGCAAACTTATTCTTTCGGCCCCAGGGGGTAACATGAGTGATCTTTTCCCCCTCACCCTTTACCTTTACCTACCATTATATATTTTCAATGCAATTTTGTACCGTTGATAAAGATTTACTATAACGATAACTTATACCCCACCCCCTCACTTGATATTTTTTCTGTACAAATTTTTACAGTTTATTTATGCGTTTATTCTTTAAGACCCATCGGGTAACGTACATAGGCGACATTTATACCCTCCCCCTTTTACCCCTTCCTCTACCCCTGATATATTTTCAGTGCAAATCCTTATTGTTCTACCGAATTATGCACAAATATTCTTAAAGACCTGGTGGTAAACAAAGGTCTCATTTACCCCCCTGGATATCGCTTCCATCCAAGCCTAGATTACATGGAAACATATTTTTTTAGGTGATTTGCAAAACAATGGAACCTTTTTTTCTCCTCGCAATCTCATTTTAAGCTTAATCCTCAACTCGTGCAACGCCGGGCATGTAAAACTAGTTCTAAATAATATATATAATTGTAATTATACACATTAACTTTCCTCTACTATTCTTTTGAATTTTCTTTTAGGTTTAGTTTTCACGAAAAATATCTTATCTGAAACTGTTTCTAATCGTGAAAATAATAAAGAATAGAAATGAAAAAATAATTAATGTAAAATAAATTTATTAAAATAATTCAATTAAGACTTTTTTATTTTTATTTAAGCGGTTACGGTACAAACTAAACATAAAAAAAACGGTCGATTATATATTTTATCAACTTTTTGTGTGTACCTGCCGTATGACACCTTTTTTATTTGTATAAATTTAATTTAAGAGACACATACAGAGATAGTGATAACACATAAATTTAATACAGGCAATGGCTATGTCGAGACCCCAATTAAGTAAAACCTTTAGTCAAGTTTGTAGTTTACCTTAAACTAGAAACGCTGGTTCCGAAACTATTTGGTTTAAGAAAATTGTTGGTTTAATTTAATTAACATTGAATACCGTAAACGTAATTGCTGATAACAATGAAACATATTAATTTAGTTGTCTGTCCGCCTTTCCGGCCGTCCTGTCCCCGCAACATCGAGTACCGAATGGCGGCCGGAGGAGACTCGAGCCCGCCCCCCGGGCCAGCAAACCGGAAGGCAGCAACGATCGCGATGTTTTTTTAATTTGGTTTTTATTTACGCTTCCAAGAGGCCCAATTACAGAAGTGAAACATATCACAAAACACCCAGGCACCGGGAATTGAACCCAGAACCCTCGGTATGAGAAGTCAGTGTCATACCGACTGGGCTATGAGGGCCGCCTGAAAATGTTGCTAACGCTGTCTCTCCGCGAATCGCCAAAAATATATTATAAATATATACTAAGGCTTAGCAAAGACGCGAACCAATGTTCCATCATTTTTGACGGGTAACATCTATTATATAATAATGATCATATTGTAATTAATTTCTAGATTAGAAAATACGATATTTATTTTTAGAACAAAGTAACAGTTTATGGCAATAATTAACAAAATTATTGGATAAAAAGTAGGTACAAATCATAAAATTTTAACATTTTAAAAAGATGCCCGCAGACATTTTCACCAACTTGTAGAATTGTAGCGGTGGCTTCAGCTGGAATATGTAACACAACCATCAGAGGTAATGAATAGTACAAAACCAGTTAATTCCATCGAGTACCGAGGCTGCGAGGCGAGCACTTATTAATTACGATCGCGCGTGTCGACCACGGATGCGTCCGCTCCTGTGACTGGCGAGAATAATAAAATGTTTGTAATATAACATTACGTACATTTATGGCTGCAGCCCGCCTCGCCGTTCCAGCAAACGAATAGCAGCCATTTGCAGCGGAGCCTCACTTACTTCTAAATATTTACGCCTTCAAATTAGCGGCGGACGTCCCGCCGAGTTTTTAGGGGATAATTATCTTTTTTAATTTCGTTCCAGTGTCCGTTGTGCTGTTGGCCTTGCGAGGAGGAATTTAATACGCCGGTAGCGGGCACGCATTTTGTTTTTTGTTTTGTTTCGCAAAACTGTTTAACCCTTCCGTAACCGTGCGCAGGTCTACTGAGCCCATGAACTCGTGTTTCTGGAAATGCGCGCAGAAAAAATCACATTTTGAATAATCCTAAGATAAAAATTTGCTTAAAAATTTGTTTAAAAATAAAAATTGAAAAACTGTCCATTAAGGGGGGTGTAAGGTTTTTAACTTTTTTTTTGCATTTTATTTTTAATTTTTTAAATGAATGTATAACATCGCAAGAATATTGTGTCAAAATTTCAAGTCAATCGGAGCAAAATTGACGAAATTATGAACATTTGAGCGATACTCAGACTGATTTTCTATACCTGCTCGGGCAGCTGAGAGACGCGCTCACCTGAGGACTAGGACTCACCGGACGTGCTTATTGTATTGGAAGAGTTTTGTGTAGACAAGGACAAAAAGATGCTGATGATGAAAGCTCTTTGCTGTGTGAACATGGCATCGATGATTATGTGTAAGTATAAAATAAGTGTTGAGTTTTATTTTGAATTTTACAGTGTGCAAAACTTTAAAGCGTTTCCCCCACATCTCACGTTTTCAAAGTCGGTGTCCATCATAACTTCAAAACTACTGCACCGATCCTTTTGAAATTTTGAACACTATTTCTGTACATAATTTACGAGGTAACGCTGGAGACTTTTTTCAAATTTGTTATTAATTTTATTTTTAAATAACAAATTAGTCAAAATTTTTCCCGCAAAAAATCGCGTTTTTGCCTTCAAAGTGTTTCTAAAAAGAGTGAAAAAATTGAAATTTCAAAAAACCCTCCCAGCGTTACCTGGGAAAATCTATTATCTAACGAATGAACTTTGAATTTTTGATTTCAGATGATCTAGCACCAAGTTATGATGGACACCGCAATTCTCCTTTTTTCCGAGACACGTCCGAATAATTGCTGCCATTGCCGTATTTTTTAATATTTCGTCTTGAAAATTTTACACAATATTCTTCAAATGTCATACTTCAATGTACTATTGGTTTAAATAAAGAGATTTTAACTGTGTCGTCACAAAAAATTCACAAAAACACAAACTTAAAAGAGAAAGCTAATAAAAATAATTATTTTTCATTATAGTCTTTCACTCCTCGACACTTTTCATAATAAATATTCATCAATCATTTATAAATTCCGAAAATTGGCCGAGTTACAGCAATGTGAAGCCAGTGTCGTAGGTGAATTTTTGAACGATTTTAACGATGTAGCGTGCAATTTTTTTGATAAGTTGCGCCGTTTGTATATAACGAATATTTTCAAACTTGCTGTTCAAATTAAATACACAATGTATTTAATTTGAATTTTTGTCATTTGCACAAAAATTAAATAACCTTTTCATTTCAGTTAAGCCCTGACGACATGATTATCTTCACCGGATGCACGTGTCATGTACCTTGCACGTGACCTTTGCGGGACAGCACATTCCTCTGCCGTTTTGAAATTTTCAAAATAACGTCAAAAAAAATTAATTTAAATGTAATTTATGATGCATCAAAGTTATGTAACTCTTTACGAGATCAAATGAGGAATGATTCGTGTATCAGCCGAAAGGATCCCGTTGCTGCTTCAAATATAAAAATCTCAGCTAATTTGCGTTAGACGTATTCTCCGCATGAGAAACGATTGACTGTTTTGACATATTTTTCCATAACGAAAAAGGCCTATAGTAAGACCGAGAAAATATGGCCACGAGTAATCTACACAGCTAGTGGTGGAAGAGTGCTGCCAAAGCGATAGAACCTCAACTCGATTAGGATAAAGGGGATGAAGAAGTCAAATATAGAAAAAATGAAGAATAACTTTTAAATAAAGTTGATAAAGCTATTTGTAAAGACGGTGGTTGTCTTGGAAGGGATTTTATAAATGCTCCTAGTGATTTGATTGTATATTATATACAAATATTTTACATAATATATTCAATATTTACAGAAAACGTGCGAAAGCTATTTTATTAGCATAACCATTAATAAATGAGTGCTATTCTCATTTAAAATGCTTAAAAAACTCAAAATCTTTACGGTTATACAAATTGACATCGTGAATACGTACAAAGATAATGGCGTGCTGAGGGTTAAACTGAAACCGGCTCACCCGTTCACCTAAATCGGGCATATTTTGTTTGGAGGAATTTCAATGATGAAAAAGAAGGAGTTTTCGTTTTTCTGTCCTGTTTTGTTATAATTAAACTTTTGAATGTAGGAGGATAGAGAATACTGAATACTCGGAAGATATTCATTCATTTTTCAAATATTTTTCCCACAAGACATCCCATCCCGTGTCAGGACTGGAACTCACCGTCCATGGAGCGGGTGTTGTACGAGATGGGAAATCAGCTGCTGGATGGCGATGATCAATAAATTTAAAAAATCTCGCTAATTCCATTGCATATGTTATTTATCAAGATGGAGATAAATAAATACATTTTAGGAAAAGAAAATTCTCAGTTAGCATATAATCCCACATTTAAGCGGGTTTCTATACAAAACGTCGACTTTTATTACGTAAACGTTTTTTTCTTCGCCCAAACGGAATAATGACAAATATTTAAATGGTATTCTATCGTTAAAAGATGTTGCCTTTTCACTGTATTAAGTTGTTTTTAGTAATACTGTAGTCTACCTCACTGTGTGTGCGTGTGTGTGTCGCGGAGATTGTTGCGTGGGCCAACAGGGGGTATGTGAAGGAGACGGGCGGCCACCTGAAGGCTGCTCGGTGTGACAAAGACGGTCGCGGCACAATCAAGTATCGTATAACATCGTTATCTTAATGTAATAAATCTGTGATGATATACCCGAAGAACATTCTTGAATAACACTCCACCAAGAAGGAATATTACAAATACAATAATAATGAGTTTATTCCAAAATACACCAATATTCCAACACGTCCGTATGTTTAGTATAAGATTTAATATGTTTAAATACCTAAACTACAATTATTTGATTCATGAGATATTTCGCAACAATCAATGGCGAATAAGATGATTCTGAATAAATTGAAGGACCTGAATTAATGGGATATAATTAAGCACCCACTATATTCTCCACACCATACGGCTCTCCGACATTCATCTATTCAAGTCGTTTCATTTTTTTAAATGATAAATTTCACTACCATAATGGAGGTCTGAGCAGCCCTTGATTTATTTCATGTCTGTTATGTTAAAAAAAAGTGGCACGTATCGATTGCTAGTAACACAAACATCGTGGCACAAAAATGCGTTTTTGGATTATGTATGGAGATTTATTCAGAATAAATTGTTTTATTTGTAACAAATAATCTAAAACATCCCAGGAGTTCTAAGATAAAAATAACACAACGGTGCCACAAATTAGCCGGTATAATGTTGCATTATTGTTGAAATCTATTGTTATGCGATGTCAAAAAAAGATTACGTACAGAATACCGCGTAATATGACGATGACGACAATAATATGTAAGCCTCTCTTACATTCTAGAATAGTCTACAATTATCTAGATCATTCGCGAGACGCCTGGAACCACTTAGAAGCGAACTTTCTCCTAAACACTAAAGGGGAAATAATATTCTCGAGGGTTCGAAACCAATGTGATCACATACAATCAGCGCGAGTCTAGGCCGCACGGGGGTCTTATTTTTCACAGCTCAATCGGTGCGAAGTAAGTCGCTAGACGATGGCCAGGTGTGCCCGGTCGTGAATTTTGGAGCGACAGATAACAGTAAAATAATCGGGCGAGTGCTTACCGATAGTGGCGAAATAAATAAAGGCGACTTGTACGTGCGAGAATCGAATGTTCTACGAGTGATAAATAAAGTGTTCCCAGCGATAATAAAGTGTTCACGTAAGAGTGAAATATTGCGAAATAGTGTAATTTAAAGTAAAGCGTTAAGTACGATTCTAGTTAAGTGACCTTCTCAATTTAATAAAATAATTAATCACTAATAAATTTCCAGTGGTTTTGTCTTCCAAAGCCACGACCATGTGACACTATTTAAAAAACGATGTTTTTATTTTGTTTGTTTTATATCTTAAAATTCGGTTTTATTTTTATTACTTATTAAGTAAGCTAAAGTAAAATCAATTCTCAAATGTAGACAAAATTTATTCTTCTCTCCTGAAAACTTGAAAGCTCGTAGAATCTTGTAAAATTGTATAATTAAAAAGGTTTGAAGAAAACCCTTTTCAAATAAATAATAATATAAATATGAATAAAAAAATAAATAAAAGCGAATATTTTTCATCATCTGTTTATTACTCAGATGCACGATCGCTCTGATGCTGCCATCGAGACTATCAATAACCGAGTACGGATGCATGGTCACGTATTTGTCGTGTTTGCCGTAATCCAACAAGTCAATACAATTTTCATAGCCGAGGGCGAACGGATTCTATGATTGCATTACAAAAGTAATAAAATGATTGAAATTTTCGGATGCATCGTGAATATAAAATAAATATTAATAACAATGCAAAACGAATATACTTATGTTTCACAATATTATTGGAATCATCGTAATTTTGTTTGTAAGGCGTCGTTTTGCCGGAATTTGAATTTGAGACCAAAAAGGTAAAATAACATCATTTTATAATTATCGATTGTAAAGATATAAATAAACAAAGTTTTTTAAAAATTATTTCGACAAAAATACTTCTATATTTCCAACAATCGGAATATTATAAATTGAGGGCAAGAAAAGCATACTAAATACAATAGAACAATTAAAAGATAAGTAGTCGAGTATTTAAATTTATAATCCAGTGTAAACAATGATATTAAGTGATAAATTAAGTCCAATCAGTTCGCGTTGAGAAATGCAGCATCTTCTTTTGTTGTCGAGCGCTATTGAAGATGAGCTCGGCGGACAGGAGCATATCTGCGACGAGTTCTTTAATTATCTTAATGATGAAGTATTCAATGCAGCAACTGAAGGGATGGGAGCTGCCTCAGTAAAATTGCTTTGCAGTTCATAATAAATCTGTGCAATTAAATAACTAAAGAGCAACTGTGTTATTGCATTGAAACTGGGAGCGCGAAACTTTTATCATCATTTGTTTGATTTATGTTTCCCTGGTCTACAATTTATCGTAGGTATGTTATTTTATTTTTATTTTTGTCAAAAGGTTGTGAACTTTTTGAAAATTACATAATTACACAATACATTTTACGATAAATTGATAATAAATGAACAAATAATTATAATAAATAAGTATAATAATAAATAATAAATAGGTATAGGTCGACCGCAATCAAAAAACCATTCTCTAGCTTTGTCCGGTAAGAAGAAAGTGGGGGAAAGTTACCTGGCAAGCCCGTATTACAAACCTCAATATGATATTCCAAAAAATAATATTTTTTTAGTTTAAAAAAGGTTACTTACTTACTAAAAAAACTTGTTTTGTGTTCATTTTTTGCATCGTAATAATACACATATTTTTTGCGAACATTCTTTTGAATACGGTCTAGTTATAGTAGAATTTTTTCTAAAGTAGAAGTATTCTACAGATTACTTTAAAATATTGCATATTTTGGACCGCTCTCCATAATTGGAGATCATTGTGGTATATTATTATGTCCAATTTCCCATTCGATGGAATTCTGTGGTATCTACCACTACAAGTGTATACCATACATTCACGGCCCTCGTAGACCAGTGAGCATGATACTGGCTTCTCGCATCGATGGTCCCGGGTTAGATTCCCGATGAGGTCACAAAAATGTGAAAATAAATACAAGGTAAAAATGAGAGTGTGTAATAATTTTATGGTATTTTCTAAGATGATTTTTATGTCACAATATTAAGGACAAGTCTTACTGGGGCACCCCTTAATAAATCTATTCTATTTTCAAATATTGTATTTGAACGTCTTCCATGTATGTATTCGATTCGAAAGTAAGTATTCGATTCGAAAGTATGATTCGAAAGTATGTATTCGATTTTATTGCGGCCCTCGTAGCCCAGTAAGCACAATAATGTCTAATATAGTGAGTTCCGGGTTCGATTCCTGGGGGGTAACAATTAATCTTTGTTATTTACTAAAAGTCTTAGTGTTTTGCATCAGTTTTCGCGTCTCTTGGCCTATTAAAGCTTAAACAATAATAAAAAAGGAATGAAAGTAGACAACAATTTGAAAATTAAACATATTAATAGGTTAACATAGTTAAATATGCTGATTTTAAGGTTTCAAATGACAGAGGCCTAACTAGAAAAATAGTGTTTTGCGAGTTAAGCGTGGTTTCGATAATACTCTTATATTATGACAAAAATCTCCATCTTACACATTGCCCTTTACGAGAAGCGTTTGGTTCTTCTTAAGTGTTCATTTCAAAACTTTCTTTTCTGTGTGTGCTTCTAGGGCAATGGTTGTGAAGCAATGACACATGTGGCAAAGTGACAAACCGCAACGCTTCGGGTTTACGCCAGCCTTCACCTCCCGCTAGGCTCCAGCCCGACAAATGCTCAACGGCCGTACACAAGTATAGACACGTACACCGCCGTTCCAAGTCTGGAGCTCATGAGCATATCGAGGTGTATTACGCCAGCTGAGTTAGGATAAGTAAGGTTATAGATAGGCTATAAGGATTTATAGGTTAGGTTATATAGATTTTTTGACACCCCGAGCCCAAAAGGTCCGCTATTTCCTTTCGAAGGGCTTGATTTAATTGTAAGAAAAGTTATTATTCTAATATCATAATAATAAATAATATCAATAACAATAAATTATGACAGATACAGCGCGAGCTAAATTTACGAGTAGGTAATTAAAATTGTAAATTAAAGAAATTTAATTTACAATTTTAATTATTTAATATTATAATGAGCCACAATACATCTTACTAAATGCTCGTCTGTAGGTGTGTCTATAAAGTCGGACATATTAAATTAACTTATAAACACATCATTTAAAACATATTTATTATAGTTATTATATCAATTTATATAAATACCAAAGAAACCGTAACCGAATACAAAAAAATAATAGAACAATTAAAAATTCTTCATACAATAGCTATTTGGTATCTCAGTCGATTATAACAATGACAAATAATTAAGCCTAATCCACATTTTTAATGCCTCCTCTAAATTGGTATTGCCAGAGGTGAGTTTTCTTAATTTGCTTGCATTCGTTGTCATTGGTAAAATGTTGCGCTTTTCCTCGCAATGTCGGGATGCGTTTTATATGCAAAACAGACCGAAACACGTGACAAAATGGCTGCGCGAACTAGCAGGAAGAGTCAAACGCGTCCCCCCGCCGAAATAACATTTAAAATGTCCGCCGCTTAACGAATAACAAAAGCGGCCGCCATGCTGTCAAAGTACAGCTGATTACTTTTGGCCTGCGGTTATTGGCTCCAATTTACGGCGTTGGAAAATCGCCCCAGGGTATTTTGCTCAATGTGTCGTTATATATTCTGCGTGAAATATTGCGCTAAATCCTTCACGGGCCGTCACAACATGGTAATGTAGCGTGGCGTCATAAAGTTATAGTGAAGAGCGTGATACACACGACCCACTATGTGCGTAACTACCGTGATAGGCGTTTTCCCGCAGGAGTAATAAAGAGTTTGATTTCTAACACAAGTATATTGGTGGTAACGAAATTGGTAAGACAAGATTTCTGGCAAACAAAATTAAGTGTCACGAAATAAGTGAAATCATTGACAAACAAATGATTCATATTTTTATTTTTATTTATTAAAAATACACGCCCTGATTTAGACTTTTACATCATATAAAAAACAAAAAAGCATAACTATAAGTACACAGACAATACATGAAATAATATTAAAAATATAAATACCAACAATTATAAGAACATGTAACACTCACTGTTGCATGTTTCATTATTTTTACAGTTTATATAATGAATCGTTATATATATATAAATATATATATATATATATATTTTAAATAGACTATAAAAAAAATGTAATAATGCTGTATGCAATATTGTATAAAAAATGTATTTATTTAATATTCTACTGAAATATAAATTAATTCATCTTATCCTTCGTGCGACCTTCTATTTTTTCCTGTTGTACCTATATTAAGTCAAAAGTTATTCGTTATAAAACAAGCGTCATGAGCCAGAATACACGTGACCTTACCGATACATCTAGATATAGTCCTCTGGGGACGTACATCTGAGAACAAGGATATCGCGTACCTACTAAAGACAGGATACTTCGGTCCGTTGTGAGGAGCAAGGTGTTAATTACATATTTATTTTGCTATATTCCTAGCTCAATAATTATCCTATTATTTAACTTTTAATATACGTTTTATCGTATTTAAATAAAAAGTGTATTTCGCAAAAAACAATATATATAAACACTTTAATATGTACGAACGTAGGACACATATACCTACACACACATATAAAATATTATTAAAATATAAACTGGTTTTTAAAAAGTACTTCAAAAATAAAATAAAATAATTGGGGTGCACAAGTTTTATAATGTTTCTTAATACCTACCCCACTTAAAAATTATAGAAGTACCATTACCAGAGGTGACATCTATGCACACCTAGTAATACCTACTATGTCATTTAAGAGAATAGTGGAACTATTCCGGTCGGATGTAAACATGAGTATGTGATATCAATATCGATCAATTTCTCGAAAAACTTTATTCAATTTTCCAAGATACAATAAACTCTCATGTACCACATTTTACGCCCAAACCTAATGTATATCCAAAATGGTTTACGAGTGATTTGATAGAACTAATTAAACTAAAAAAATCCCTACATAAAAAATTCAAAGACAGTCGTTCAGTCGAAGACTACATTCAATTTAGCAAAACTCGGGCAGAGTGTAAAAATATTTTAAAAATATGTTACAGATTACACATTAACTATATTGAAAACAGTGCCTTAAAATCCAAAAATCTTTGGAAGTATATAAAAAAACTTAACCAAAACAGTAACGAATTTCCATCTGAAATGTACCTGGACAATCAAGTAGCCACCAATACAGAAAATACTGTTAACCTTTTCGCAGACTTTTTCCAAAATGTTTACGACCTAGACACACCTGTTAATAACATACCTTATCACAATTCCAATAACAACATGTATCTATATAATTGTCTCATTACATTTGAATCCTGTAAGAAAAAGTTAGTATCATTGGATACTAATAAATCTGCAGGACCGGATAACATTCCACCGATATATCTAAAACAATGTGCCCCTGTGCTTGCTCGACCCCTTGCTCAATTTTTCAACTACCTGCTTTCTTCTGGACAGTTTCCTCTACGTTGGAAAACAAGTTTTATCACTCCTATCTTCAAGAAGGGAAGCGAATCTGATGTCAAAAACTATCGCCCAATTTCTATACAATCAGTACTCCCTAAAATCTTCGAATCCTTGGTACTGGACCAAATATATCCAGAACTTCTCAAAGTGATAGACAAAAGGCAACATGGTTTCGTTAAAGGTAGAACAACTTCCACAAACTTACTTATCTATCAGGAGTACATATTTGAAAGTTTCACAAACAAACGTCAAGTTGACAGCATTTACACGGATTTTTCAAAAGCTTTTGACAAGGTTTCTCATACAATCCTTCTTAAGAAACTTCACTCCTTAGGCGTAACTGACCCACTACATAAATGGTTTGCAAGCTATTTGACTAACAGGAAACTACACGTAAAAATAAAATCCTGTACATCCCGAGCAATCCTAACCACTAGTGGTCTACCACAAGGTAGCCATCTTGGACCCGCATTATTTCTTGTATTTATCAACGATATTGTCGAATGTTTCGATAATGTTGAAATTTTACTTTTTGCGAATGATATTAAAATTTTCAAGGAAATATTAGATGTGAGTGACTGCCTTACACTCCAATCTAACCTATACAAATTAAACGATTGGTGTATCTCTAACAACCTATTTTTAAATGTTGATAAGTGTAAATCACTATCCTTCTGTAGAAATAAATCTCCCATTTCCTTTTCGTATTCAATAAATAATACAAACCTAGAAAAAATAACAGAAATCCGTGATCTTGGTGTCATTTTTGATCATAAACTAGAATTCAAAAGTCACATCAACATTATTACGAATAAAAGTATGAAAACCTTAGGTTTCATACTTAGATCAATACAGGACTTTGAATCAATTAATGTAATAAATCTCTTATATGTATCCTTGGTCCGTAGTCAGTTGGAATACAATTCCATCATTTGGTCTCCTTTTTACAGGGTTCATATAAAAAATATAGAAAGGGTACAACGTAAATTCCTAAAATTTATAAATTTTAAGCTTCATATTCCGATCGACCAAATAAACTACAAATATTTGCAAACTAATCTTAATCTCCTAACCTTGGAAGATCGAAGAAAATTAACAGATTTAATATTCCTTTTTAAAATATTACACTCAAATTTCGACTGTTGCGAACTCCTGAATAGTATTAATTTTAAAGTACCTAACCGTAGGACCCGCCAAAACATGCTGTTTTATTGTGACAATTTGGACACAAACTATCGTTCAAATTCTAGCATACCTCGGATGCACAAACTTGGCAATGAACTACCTACATATGTCGACATTTTAAATCTATCTCTCTCAAAATTTAAAAAATCATTATATGATCATTTCTTTTCAAAATATTAAATTTTTATATAATGTCTTAAATTTTTTATATATACCTGGCTATTCAAATTTAATATTGCTATATTATCGGTGAGTAAAAATTTCTGAGATCACTACTTTACACTTTTTTGCATATATACTTTTTTTACATATATGTCTAACCTCATTATGTTTAAACTATGTATATATACTTTTTTACATTTATACCCTTTATTTTTCTTTTACATTTAATCGTTTGTTGTATTTTAATTATGTATAAACCTGTTGTAAAAGGCTATTAAGCCGTGTAATTAATACAATAAAATAAAATAAAATGAGTAGCTTGTTGGTCTTGTGGTTAGGACACTCGCCTCGTGATCCAAATGTCGCGGGTTCGAACGTCACTCCAGACTAGCAAGTTAGTCCTATTTTCATAGCACAAGCGTTTAGCTTAGTTTCAAAATAGTAAGAATATTGATGTGACGCGTGCGTATTCCGTGTTTTTCTCTCTATTTAAAAAAAAAGATGATATAATCCAGTATAATTATTAAGAAGAACGATTCAACCAATGTTATATGTTGGGTATAAAAGCAAAGGCAGCAATATTTAAAAAAATTGAATGCAGTAATTGAGGATTAATAATTAATAATTCAATGAATTCGAAATTTCAAAGCAAACATAGCCTATAAATTTATAGGAAATAAATATTTCTAAAATCTAGAATTCAGTACATTTTAAATTAGTAATACTCGGTGACTGCATTCAGATTTATATATTTTTTTTGGATATTTCTGCCATTGGTTTTATACTCCACATATAATATTTTGCTGTTTTTTGACAATCTTCAGACAAAAAAGAAAAATATTTAAGTAACGTTAAAGTTAGAATATTTCAGTAAAACAGTGCCGTAAAATATGTTTTTAAATTTCATTGATCACTTAAAAAAATAAAAATGAAATTTTCCACGATCCACTGTTTCTTCCCTCGGAAAAGTTTTAAGTAGAATTGACCAATAAAATATTTCGGAACAAACCAAACGGCGAGAATAACTGAAGAGTAAAACAAAATTACAAGAAATTTTCATAAAATTAAAAAGTCGTAATGGCGTCATTCCAGTTAACAACTTGAGACACTTTTAATTTATCGAGGTCGGGTCGGAGCTTTCATATCAAATTACAGTGTAACAATAAACAGCGCGAATTATGGCTTCTCTTTTAGCCCGCGCTTTGTCTCGGGAAAAGGGAAGACCGCCGGTGGAGAGCTGAAATAAAAACTTTTCCGGTCGATTACACCTTTGTTGCACTCAAGAACGGGCACTGTAAGAATACTGACATCATTTTTCGAGAGTCGTGTTAAACTCGTAGGGTATTTTAGAGATTTACCGTCATTTTTATCATAAAGGATACAAAATAAGCGATAGTATTAGGGCGATATCTAACGAACGCCGCCACAATTATGTATTATAGTTTATATTAGAAAACACGCGACGCCATCTAGTGAGATTGTATAATTTAAGCAGAAATTATAAGGTGGTGACATGAATCTTACCGATACGAAGGAAGTGAAGATGCTCGTCGACTAAATACGGCATTAGAGGAGGGAGAACTTACTACTCGCTGGTCTACGATTCAAATCCATCCCGAGCGAAGATATTAAAGGAAAGGAAAATCATAAATAAAGACGAGAGAAGAGATCCGGCACAGAGAAAATCATTTTACACAAAACTCTAGTCAGAGACAAAACATTTCAAATTAATTTAATGCCGACTCAAGTTGTGATTGGTGAAAGTATCGAGCACATAAAACTTAAGTACGTTCAGTGTTTCCTGTAAGATGGGGAAACCTCGCACGGGGGGTAATATCCTGTTAAAATTGTGTCAATTGAGAAGCCTTAATGGCGTCAGATAGGAAGAAACGAGCCTCCGTAACAGTCCGTTAGCGCTGAACTGGAATGTGTAGTTTACCAAAGGCTCAAAGTTTAGTCCCTTCAATGGAATAAAAAAACTAAAATTAATCAATTTGTGATGGTTTTTTGAAATTTTGTTTCTTAAAATAGTTATGCGACAAATTTTTCGTATTAAAAAAATCAATGTTTCTAATATGTTTCAGACGAAAGGACCATTGGCCCCGAAACATTTATTTATTTATTTATTTATTTATTTATTTATTTATTCATTCATTTACGCCTAAATAGGCTTTTACATATGTAGGTATATAACAGTTATTTGCAAAAATAATATAAACAGAGAGAAAAACAAAAAAAAGAAAGTGTATATAATTTACATTATGGCGGAATGAAGCGCTCTCAGTATCGCGCCCCTATACTGTGACAGGCCAGAACCAAACACGTCCGCTATGTTTGTATAATTGTTACCTAACCTGTGTATTCTAGGTACTAGCGAGTTGTAGTGAGCATTTGTTCTAGTATTGTCACAGTAAAAAGGCGTCGGCACTCGAGTAGTTCGACTGGGTACATGGAACATTATTAAGGACAAAATTTCAGGGCTGTGGTAATGCGAGTTTACAATTTTATATAATAAAATCAGATCGGATAAAACTCTCCTGTCCGATAGTGGCAATAAACCGGTAAACATGTCGATTATTCAATGAATAGTTGTTTATACAACGTGTTTTCTCTTTAGCTATAAAAAGATTTAACCACAAATTTACTTTGCTTTCATTGAAGAAGGGTTTACAAAGGTTAAATAAGGGTTAAAAAAAAACAATTTATTTTTTTTCTTCAAAAACAGCAAAATGATTTTGTGGTGATGTTATTAAAATAATTAATAAAAATGTACTATAAAAATGTCAAGATACATTGTATTTTAACGAAGGGGCCATGTGTTTTGAAACATGACGATATTTTTCAATATACGAGTAAAAGTATAAGTGGTGAATACAAAGTACATTTTTATAAATTAAATTTATTTTTCAACTCGCATTAATTAACATAAGGTTAATTAAATTAACTTTTTCCATTCTACCGCTAATGTTTTTGTCTTCTATATTTTATTTGTTCTTCTTATTGTTTATATATTTCAAATTTGGTTGAATCTGAAATATGTTATGACGCAGGTTAATATGTTCGATACCGATAACTCATGCTTTTATTCACATATATCATTTGTAAGTGAGAATTATTTTGAAATTTTATGCAATACTATGAATCCGAAACAACTCCAACTCCAACCGTAAACTCCAACTTAGCGAAACAATCGTACGTACGGCTTACATTTACTAATTCTAATGTATTTCTAAAATGGAAAGACCGCCAAATGGATTCTGTTTTTACCCAATGATACTAATATATAAAGAGGTAAAGTTTGTAAGTTTGGATGAAGGAGGAAATCTCCAAAACTAATCATTCGACTTCAAAAATTCTGTCACAAATATTTAGAATGGATTTTTCGGGTAGATCTGGTGGTGACCTTTTTACGTTCTTTCTTTTAACTCGTGGCGTCTGCTTGCTTGTTTGCTTGACGAAAAAACTTTAGATCAATTTTTAACCCTTTTCCCGTGATCCGATCGAGAAAGGGAGTATTGTAAAAACTTGTTTTTTATGGGTTACTTTTTTACAATTTAAGTCGATAAAAAAACGATTGAGCGAATGTATTTCTTATGAACGCTGCCTTAACAGTATAAAGAATGTGGAGAAGTTGTGGAACTCAAAAAGACCTATTTAAAAATTAAAATAAAAAACAAAAATATACATGTTTATGTTAAGGTGAATTCACAAATTTATAAAATGTGAATAAAATATATATTTAAATTAATTTAAATCTGTTGGTGGTAATTTAAGTAGGTAACAATAAATTTTTATCAAAATTAATTTGCTTATCGTCAGAAAATTTTTATGTAGATAAAAACTGCTTCGTATATAAAATTGTTTGGACGAGTAGTTTAGATTATACTGATTTTTCATTGATACTCTTATAGTCTTAAACTAAATTCTACGCGGGCGAACTGTGGGCTCGGCTATTTTTAAATAAAAACGAACAGCTCATTGTTAGGTACTTGAAAAGTGATTTGATTATAATCATTTTCAATGTCAAACAAGACTAAGTTATAATGTGAATTGCGATTAACTAAAAATGACTTTTTATATATTGTCTTAAGGCAGCGTTGATTTGCATTCATTGCGGCGTGTTTAATATTAACTATATTTTAAATCATATATATATATTGCCTTAAAAATTTAGTATGCTAAAATACTAGATAATTATTTAATTTGAGATGCATGCAGGCAAAATGTACACTGACCAACCCACGAAAAACTTGACAACGAAAACGGAAACTCTAGTTCTGTCTCTTAGAATATTAAAAATTAATAACTTCTCGGAGTTCGCTATTTATATAATTAAAGTAGATTCCCAAAAATTGGTGAAAAAAAATCCTGTCCCTCTTTCAAAGCCCCCGCCCCACTGCGAGAAGTTCGTTTTAAAATTTATTTAACTTATTTATCACTTCATCATTACAGAGGAATGCACCTCTTGGGACAAAAACATACATGTGGGGTATAAAAGCAAAAGCAGAAATATCCAAAAAATAAAAAAATAAATTGAATGCAGTAACCGAGAATTAATATTAGGTCCTTACATATGAAATTGACGTTTAGTATGGGAGGAACATAAAGCCGATTTTTTTTATTATAATATATTTATTTAATCAAAGTATGTACCATTGCTATCTATGCACTTTTGCCATCTTATAGGTAGTTCATCGATCCCTTTACTATAAAAACCATTCGGACGGGAATCAATAAAATCTTTGAAGGCGGTTTTGACTGCCCCATCGGAGTTGAATTTTTTCCTTTGCAAGAAGTTATCCAAATTTCGAAAAAATGGTAATCTGTTGGGGCAAGGTCCGGAGAGTACGGTGGATGTCTTAGACATTCCAATTGAAGCTCCTCTAATTTGGTAGCCGTCTGTTGTGCAGTGTGTAGTCTAGCGTTATCATGAAGCAGCAGTGGCCTAGAGCGATTAACCAGCCTCGGTTGTTTAGCAGCTAGCTTTTCCATCATGGTTTGCAGTTGCTGACAATAGACATCTGCCGTAATCGTCTGGCCAGATTTAAGAAAGCTGTAGTGAACGACACCAGCACTAGTCCACCAAACGCTCACAAGTAACTTTTTTGGAGTCAATTTTCGCTTGGGGCATGGTTTGGCTGGTTCGGCAGGGTTCAGCCATTGCGATGAGCGCTTCCGATTATCGTACAGGATCCACTTTTCATCACAGGTAATGATTCGATTTAAAATCCCTTCATTATTGTGCCGGTTGAGTAATGCAACGCAGCAGTCAACGCGCGTTTGTTGATTTGCTTCACTCAATTCGTGAGGTACCCACCTTTCAAGCTTTTTCACCTTACCAATTTGCTTCAAGTGGATTAAAACAGTTTTATCACTAACACCGCAGCCTGCAGCTAACTCGGATGTGGTTTGCGATGGATCCGCTTCCACAATAGCCTTCAATTCTTCATTATCAACTTTGGTCTCCGGCCGTCCACGGGGCTTGTTCTGCAGGTCGAAATTTCCAGAACGAAAACGTTGGAACCAAAAACGCACTGTGTTTTCTTTTGCGGCACCGTCGCCATACACATCATTAATCCTTCGAACCGTTTCTGCAGCACTGGTGCCACGGTGGAACTCGTACTCGTTAATAACGCGATATTTCAAGTTTTTCATTTTATAAACTGAGTGACGCAAAGAAAAAAACAATTGAGGAAAAAACAAATGAATTATAATTTTCAAAACACAAATACATGAGTAAATAGCTGTATAAATTTGGATTTGGAATTCCTAACCAATGAGAAGATATTTGAGATCAAATTTGCCAGTACGGAAAAACGTCAATTTCATATGTAAGGACCTAATAATTTAAAATGTACTGAATTCTAGACTTTATATATCTGTCCCTTCCAAAATAATGTTTCCTTTAAATTTATAGGCTATGCTTGCTATAAAATGTGGAATTCATTGCATTACTAATGAGTAATCCTCGATGACTACATTAAATTTTTTTGGATATTGCTGCCTTTGCTTTTATATCCCACATATATAGAACAAAAATTATTTATTGAAAAAAAGTGAATAAGATTATTTAAAAATTATTCATTGTACAATACAAAGCGCGAAATGTTAACTATTTAAATTATAAATCTAATCATCATATATTCTATCTCTTTCGAATCCCCTTGCTATTCCAAATACAGCTGATCAAATTAAAAGCAAACTCGACATTGTTTTAAAATTCTATGTAGGCCAGCGTTCTTGTTCAACCTACGGTTTAAATGGGACATTGAGAAGCTATTCAATTTTACATTGAGAAGTTAACCATGGCAGACTTCGGGCTATCGAGGGAGTTGTTCCAGTACTAACGATGTCTGGAGCCCAGTTCTCACAGGGTCGACTCATTGCAAATCGACAACTATCATTCAACAAGACTTAAACTAAATTAATTTGGTATTTTTAAATAAAAACTTTTTCACATTCACCTGACGATCACAATATTATATTTTTCTTAAGCCACATATATATGAAAAGTAAACATTTAATACAAAAAACATTTAGGATAAAAATGGGTTCATTCGAACATAAATATTATAAAATCCGGTCTGAAATTTAAAAGAAAGAGTGAAATAGCATTTGAGATGTTATAATTATGTTTTAAAATAGTTTCCGAGAGTTTTATTGAAAATGATTATATTATTAATAAAATTGGGATTAGTTATTTTTTATTTCTTTTATTTAAAATATGATAGAAATTCAAAAGGTTTATGGATAACATTTTTACATCATTCAATATAGGAATATAATAATAATATAACTTAGATAAAGTCATTTTTTTATAGTTGGCAGAGTTTTAGCATTTTTGTCACATTAAAATTTAACATTAAACGATAGTTTAGAGGATATATTGTGACATTTAGTTTGCCCGGTAAGGCAATAACATGCCCCGTTCAGAAATGGTGGTACCTACCTGAGTAGCGCCTGTTAGTTTACGCACCCGCTATTTATCTATGGTGGTTCGCCCAAACTTTCTCTTTGAATTAGAGATCATTTTTTGACAAGCCTCGAAAAGAGCATGGTTGGATAGAAAGGTCCGCGAGATTTTGGCGGCCCCGAATGGGTAAGAAGTATTATTGACTATATTTACCGATATCTTAAGAACAGTACCATACGATAGCAATCGGAATAATTCAAGATGATGGTCCCGTTGTTCATACAATGAAAATAAGTATTTCACTATATAATTTAACGTCCTGTTAATTTAATCTAACTAAAATAATCGTAATCTAAATTAAACAAACCAAACCTAATAACCTAACCTAACCAAACCTAATAACCTAACCTAACCTCATATATTGCCTATGAAATGTCAAAATATGCAGTGCATTTTTCGGAACTTTAAAGTGTAATATCTTATTTAATACTTACTATTTAAACGTAAATTATCTTTCATTTTATTATTAGCACATTCAATAATATAGTGAAATACTCATTTTCTGTTCTGGGACCATTATCTTGGATTTAGTCGTTTTTACGGTTAGATACGGACTACCACTATTGGCGTTGGCGGATTATAAGCTTTTGACCGCTACATATACGATGGGGAGTATTTAAACCTTGTCAGAGAAACACCTGACTGAGATATGGGACATTTGTTTCCTTTTACAATGTCATTGCAGGATTAGAGGTAATCTACAGGCTGCTCTGACTACATGTGTTGTCTAACCTAAAATGGCGCTACGTGTCGAAGAAATTCAAATTTTAAGTAAACCCACTTCTTTCTACTATAACTTCCAACAGAGAATTTCAAGGCATCCAGCGTCGGCAGGAGACGACAATCTGTAAAATCATATATATATAATTTTTGTTTCAATAATTTCTTTTTGAACCTTGCAAACTTTTTAGAATGACACCGCCAATATTATTAATTCAATATAAACTGCTTTATAACAGTAATATCAATTACCCTAGATTCTTAATTTAAATTGGTATTATAAGTCAATGTTAATGAACTTTTTATTTTAAATTTAAGTAATATTAGGTCCTTACATATGAAATTGGCGTTTTGCCGTACTGGCAAATTTGATCTCAAATATCTTCTATTTGGTTAGGAATTCCAAATCCAAATTTATACAGCTATTGACTCATGTATTTGTGTTTTGAAAATTATAATTCATTTGTTTTTTCCTCAATTGTTTTATTCTTTGCGTCACTCAGTTTACAAAATGAAAAACTTGAAATATCGCGTTATTTACGAGTACGAGTTCCACCGTGGCACCAGTGCTGCAGAACGGCTCGAAGGATTAATGATGTGTATGGCGACGGTGCCGCAAAAGAAAACACAGTGCGTTTTTGGTTCCAACGTTTTCGTTCTGGAAATTTCGACCTGTAGAACAAGCCCCGTGGACGGCCGGAGACCAAAGTTGATAATGAAGAAATGAAGGCTATTGTGGAAGCGGATCCATCGCAAACCACATCCGAGTTAGCTGCAGGCTGCGGTGTTAGTGATAAAACTGTTTAAATCCACTTGAAGCAAATTGGTAAGGTGAAAAAGCTTGAAAGGTGGGTACCTCACGAATTGAGTGAAGCAAATCAACAAACGCGCGTTGACTGCTGCGTTGCATTACTCAACCGGCACAATAATGAAGGGATTTTAAATCGAATCATTACCTGTGATGAAAAGTGGATCCTGTACGATAATCGGAAGCGCTCATCGCAATGGCTGAACCCTGCCGAACCAGCCAAACCATGCCCCAAGCGAAAATTGACTCCAAAAAAGTTACTTGTGAGCGTTTGGTGGACTAGTGCTGGTGTCGTTCACTACAGCTTTCTTAAATCTGGCCAGACGATTACGGCAGATGTCTATTGTCAGCAACTGCAAACCATGATGGAAAAGCTAGCTGCTAAACAACCGAGGCTGGTTAATCGCTCTAGGCCACTGCTGCTTCATGATAACGCTAGACCACACACTGCACAACAGACGGCTACCAAATTAGAGGAGCTTCAATTGGAATGTCTAAGACATCCACCGTACTCTCCGGACCTTGTCCCAACAGATTACCATTTTTTTCGAAATTTGGATAACTTCTTGCAAAGGAAAAAATTCAACTCCGATGGGGCAGTCCAAACCGCCTTCAAAGATTTTATTGATTCCCGTCCGAATGGTTTTTTTAGTAAAGGGGTCGATGAACTACCTATGAGATGGCAAAAGTGCATAGATAGCAATTTATATATTATAATAGATACTTTAATTAAATAAATATATTATAATAAAAAAAAATCGGCTTTATGTTCCTCCCATACTAAACGCCAATTTCATATGTAAGGACCTAATATTTGTCAGCCGAACCTGGCATAAATTTGCTATAATTGTTAAACTCAATCTCAATCTTAATAAATTGTATTTTCTTCTCAACTGGAAAAATATTAGTTTTAATTTCACAGTATATCCAAGCAACCACAGAGCCAATTATATTTACATGCTTGTATATTTAATATATATTTTTATTCATTGCTTAAAACCAAACATTAGGAACCCACATTCTTTTGTTCTGCTACTGGCTGGTCGGGGGGCGATTAGAAATTGGTTCCGACTTGCACCCTAGTGTGACGGGCGGCACATTGGGTGCATCTTATTTAAAATTTTAATTATAAATCCAGTTACTAAGCTCGCAATGTAAACAGAATATAATAAATTGCTAAGAATCGCTAGAAAAAATTTAATTGTGGATAACTAATAAAAATTTCATAAATTACAGCTATAACTTTTATCAAACTTATTTTTGCAAGATAATTATTTTTTTATTTTTACAAAAATTATATAATTTAACATTTCAAATATGGGAACAATTTATTTTACTAACTCTATGAGAGTAAGAAGACTCATATATAGAGAAGAGAAAGGCAAAAGATATGAATATACATTTTAAAACAGTTTCATGATTATAATATGCGTCTAGCGGGTGTTTGTATATATGTTTTTTTATTTAAAATATTAAAAAACAGAATTCTCAAATATAAGACAATGATTTCATGTTAGAGTTTAGTTTTTAATAGCTAGATAGGGCCGAAAAAATGTTTTTAATATTGTCACGTAGATTACTCTACGTGGCAAGATTATCTACCACGTCACTAAATTAAGAAGAATCACACGTAATCTAATGCGAGCCCGGCTGCATGCGGGTCTAGAGTAGTTTGGAAATAATTAGAACTGGAAGTCAAGCAAAAGCTTGGATATATGATTTTAGAAAATATCGGTACGCGCGGTGACCAGTCATTATTTTGACAGAAGCGAAAAACCAATGGTAAATGAGCAGGCGATTAAAGCTAATTATAATCAGTCAGTGATTAAAGTAGCAGAGTACCTACCGGCGTGCAAGTAATGTTCTAATAGCGACTCGGTGAAATTAATTGTTCCACAAATGGAAAAATATTCTTGAAAACGATTATAAAGTGTTCCACAGACAAGTAAAAGGTTCTCGTGAAATAAATATGAATTACAGAATCTCAGCGTGAAATAAATATGAATTACAGAACGGTGCTCCAGTTAAGTTTGCATCCAAGGGCTTTGTGAATAATAATTTTTTTAATAATTTTGAGTGTTTAATTTCACTCCCGCACCGCTGCGAACTAGTACCGATATTAAAATCGTGTGATGAAACAATACAATTAATTAAATTGTAAACTTTGAATAAAATGTTTGACCACAAGATTCATGAATTAAATTAAAAATACTTTTCAGAAAATGTATATATTCATTAATATTTTTTTGGATTATTTGATTTTGTCATCAAAAAGAACACTGTCAGAACGTGCCTTAAAAATTCGTCCATGATAATATCAAGGGAATTCAAGACAAAAGTAACCAATGGTCCACAGACTTATTTCATTACAGTTTATAGTATGTCCTCCGATCCTCCACAGTTAGCAGCCGAGGCACGAACCTCTTTTAGGGGATATCCTGTATTTAAATGTTCAATCAATAACAGTTTCATAGTACCTAAGGTGTAATTGGTTTAGAAAACATTGGCTTTACACAATGGTTACGGAAATTTTATCTCTACGATTTTTAAGATCTGTGTAATGTTGGTGTATCGCTGTCTTAGTTCAGTGTAGTGTTAGCTGATGTTTAATAGAAAGTTACACTAATACTCGTTTGAAAGTGTTCACAGATTGGTTCAATTCAATATTATTCACTACAGAATTTTAAGTCGTTATCGTAATTTACCTGTTGCATGGACTAATTAAATAGAATTGAAGTCGTTTTATGAACAAAATAAAAGATGAATTAAGTACTCGAAGAAATGCTGCGTTAAGGAGCTTACGTTTGAGCTCATTCTGTTAATTTACTACAAAAATTTACTTACAGACAGATTGAAAAACTTTGATGCACATAAATTCATTGGTCTATTTTAAAAAATAACTAAACAAGAACTAGAGATATTTAAAAAATATTTTATCATGATTTTTTGTAAGTTAACACAAATTAACATTACAATATTTTTATATGCAGGTATGTTCTGAGAACATTACTGCATTTTATCTCCAGAGGGATGATTAATTAATATAAATTATAAATGTCTCACAGAGATGAAGCTATTTATATGGGTAAATTGTCATACAGGTGTGAGCCCTAGGCCCTAGGCCAGGTATAAAAAGACTACCATTTACGTTTCTCATACAAATAGCTTTGTCTCTGTGAGACGTTCTTTAATTTATCTTAATTCACAAATTCACTTGGTCCAAACCACCATATTTTTGGTGACACCAACCCACTTAGATACCGCCGTTCCTTTTTAAAGGTGAACTATAAACTAAACATTACAAAATATGGGCAAATATATTTTTTAGCAACTTATTTTTATGTGTAGGTACCTGCTGTATGACGTGAAACATTATTATGTTGTCTGTTTTTTTTTTAAATCAAGATCTGTGGACTGACGCAGTAAATAGACTGGCGTAATTAAAAATATAGTCTCATTTAGCGACGGCGACATCTACAAAGTTTAATGGAAAAGACAAAAAATTCAAACCACAGATCGCGTTAGCATTGTTATTATAATTATTGATTATCCTTCTGGGGACGAAATACAATAATTGTGTTGTGTTAAAAAGTTTAACGTACTCAAAAATATTTTTTATAAAAATTATTTTTGTTCAAAATAATTTAAATTTTCGTATGAATATCTTTTAAATATAGGTGCATATGCTGTAGACACTCTTAATCGGGCACTTGACATAATCATTGCTGGTGAATATTCAGTAATAAATATATATGCATTTATATATATATCATCAACATTTGTGTAGGCGTCTCTTTAAGTAAAATAAAAATAAAAAGTGTCAGGTGTTTAAGTGGGTTTGTGGCGGAGAGGGAGTGATAGACGGGGGTGGGGGAAAAGATAGGTTATGAGATGATTGGGACATATTTAAAATAGTTATTTGTTATACATTCATTATTATTTATGCTTAATTGCTAGTGCCTCCAAGTTAATTAATCGTTTTCCTTTATAATGAATATGGAGGAGGATGACTATAATATTTTTATTAAAACTGTAGTTATTTTCAATAATGTGATTGACAAATTCGGAAATATCATTATAGTTTCTTTAATAGTGGTTTCAAAAATGATTGTTATTACCAAAAACATAGTGGTTTAAACCAGGTGAATTTTTTATACATATGGAATTATCATTAGTGCATAAACTATTGTTACCAAGAATATCACATTTATAACAAATTGTAAATCTATCCTCTTCCTTTGTATTACCTTTTATTAGTATTTGAACAAAATTGTTTCTTAGAATCGTGCAGAAATACAAAAAAAAAAACATTAATCTTTTCATACGTAAATTGATGAAGGTAAAATATTTAAATTGATAATGTCCTCATAAGGCGAAACGCTTCTCAAAACATTAAAAATTTAGAATTTAAAACTAATGTTTTTATTTCCGTGTATGTGATTGTGGAGTTTTAAAAACTTACTCTCGAAACAATAAATAAAGGTGAATTTATGTTTAATTTAATATGCAATGAATAGTCATAAAGTAATAGTTTGTTACAAAAGATTTCTTATAACAGCACAATTACCAGAGCTTTAGAATTAGTTGTTTCATGAAAAAATACGTTAAATTTATCTGTCTCCTTATGTCAATATTAATAATATTCAATAAACTGTACTACCTATGTTTCGAAAATATATAACATTAATTAAAAAATATATACAGGATTTCACGTATCTCGACGTCAAGCCGAAATCGGATGATAGGCATAATAGTTATCAGAAAAATATTTAAAAAAATCTAAGTCATGTGTTTTTAAAATTATGAGCATTAAAAAAAAAATCAAAAAAATCTACACCCTGTGACGGTCTTTTCATTCCTGTTGCTACAAATCTTTATTTTTCTTCATTTTTGTTTTTTCATTTTTTCATTCTTCATCATCAAGAATAATGCTTCTGTAAACTTTTGTCCAAAATTCAGAGCCAACTGCTCTAGTTTGGAAGAAAATGTCACTTTTTGACCAAACTGTATTCAAAGTCAATACTTTGCCCAGTTTTAACTGACTGTTTTTTTAATTTTTTAAAATATTTTTCTGATAACTATTATGAATTCTTCTAACACCCGATTTCGGCTTGACGTCGAGATACGGGACACCCTGTATATATTATATGTTTATATAATATGTTTACGCGATATTTTAGAATTAGTTGTTCCATGAAAAAATACGTTAAATTTATCTGCCTTTTTATGCCAATATTACTAATATTAAATAAACTGTTCTACCTACGTTCCCAAAACATACGATATTAAAAAACATATAATGTTCATAGACTGTTCATAGATATTAAAAAACATATAATGTTCTACGCGATAAGTATACTTTGTATTGAAACCACCTTTATTAAATGAAAAATCCTTTCGTTGGTTCGTTAGTGTTCAGAGTTTGCCTGAGGGGTCTCTATTCAGTGCAGGATGGAGAGGTTTTTTTAATCTCAGATGATTGAGATCAAAAACTAAAACAACAGCCGCGTCTATATAGACTACGGAACACTGAGGAAGACCTCCAACAAACCTAAACAACTTTTACAGATAAATATCCTCTATTAAAAAAAAACTACAAATAAGTGAGTTTTAATTGGAACTAACTCAACATTGGCTAACTCTGCACCAATCTTTGATTTGATTGAAAGCAAACATAAAGATTCCATTAGGTATTCATCCATAAGTGTTTAGTTTTCTGTTTTTTTTTTGGTTTTAATAGATTTTTAGCAGTGGTTATAAACACTTTCTTTATTGTTTTGCGCTTATTTTCTACATCGGGATTTTCTAAACAAGGTTTAACTTTGTTCGAAATTTTAGCATTTATTTGATTTTAGGTTTCGAGTTTATTATGACTTTTCTTTTATTCTTTTTTTTTAAACTTTATTTTCTTGCAAGTGACTGCAGGGTTATGATCGGATGCAAATTATGAGCAAAACTTATGACCAAAAAACCCTCTCTCCTACGCGGACCGCTCTCTTATCCGAATAGGTAACATTTGTTATCCGAAAAAGCAACATTTGTTTATTAATTGAATTAATTATTCTTGGTTTCTTTAGGCTTCTCTCAAAATTATAGAAGTGACAATATAACTCCACGTTTGTCTATTATTAAGTTAAGCTTAGTGTAAATTAAAATAATCTTTAAATCTGGCTCACATAAATTGAGTATATTACAGAGATATAACAAACGTAATATCGCTCGTTAGTTATATCAGACACCAGCTCCAAATATAAAACTTTACCCACGATATTGCTCGTACTAACAAACGGCTTGAGAATACTTATAGTCGGAGCATACATAATACGGCGACAAAAAACCATCGTAACTTTGGCTTACAGCTTTGCTTCCTCTTTAGTTCAGCCCTCCACAAGGCGGCGGGCGGGGACCTGGTGCTGAAACAAAAGGCCCGCACGCTCTCAGGGGGCATTATTGAACCTGGCTCCAGCTCTGCCTGCTCTTCTTTTTGTGATGAGACCCTACTGCCTTCTCCCTCTCTCTTTCTTGCACGCTCAGTATTCTCTACAAAATTCAGATAATTGCTATTTTGTCAGGTTGGTAAATAGGTACCAGGAAAATGGGTGTGCATATTTTTTTATATTCTTGTACATCTTTATATGTACAAGAATATAAAAAAGGGTAGAAGGGTAGGCAGAGATAATATAAACTCATACATTCAAGATAAGCACCCCATTTGTGTTTGAAATAAAATAATGTCAGGGAGGTGGCTTTGACCAAACGAATCATTATTTAATTTTTTACCTAAAAAATCACTGCACACGAGTTAAATTAACAAACCTTTCTTAATTTTATAGTCACTAAATGTCCCCAGATTATTTCACACACATATTATTTCATTGTTCCTTAATTCGCACTAATTAACGCTGTTTCTCTTCCTTTGATCCCGTTCTAGTAAACTCCATTCAATGTTTGCAGGTAGAAAAAATTCTTGCCCTGTTAAGAACTTACTGTATTCACTGTCGCTGAAATATACGCTGGTCACAATGCGCTCGCTCTGTTGGTAGTATCGCCTGAGTTAATCGCCACGAATCACCGGTTCTATCGCTGGGATATCATAAAGGTTATCGTCATGGATGACTGACCCCGCATTGCGTGATGCCCTTTGTAGGTAAATTGAGATTCTTTAAGAGACTTGTTCTAGAGATTACTGAGAGGCTTGTAGAACGTTCTAGACGATTCCAAAATAGTGTTGTAGTGCGTAATGAAATCGATCGTATTATTGTCAGTATTCAGTAAGTTCGGCACCTCGTTATAATAATAAAAAATTAAGTTAATTTTAAATTACTTTTAAAAATTTAGTCAAAAATTAATTTAAAGAGCCAGAGTAAGTTTCTTGAACCCAAGGCTATGCTATTTGTCTCTACACCCTTGTAAAACCTAAACTTGGGCCTAAATATACTCACTTGTCCTGTAGTCTTGGTGTTTGTTTATGAGCTTTTTAGATGGTCGGTTATCATCCATCCTTACGACTTTGGTAAAAGAAAAAAATTGTTTTCTTGTAATTGAGAGTGACGTGTGCAACAAGAAAAATATCTTCAAAAGTAACGGTCCAATTTATACATTCACCTAATATTTTGAACCGATTTTAAAGACGTATTAACGACAAAAATTGTAGGTTTTTCTATTTAATAAGTATATGCGTTTACTATGAAATAAATACAAAGCCTTATTTTCGAAGATTCAATTTAAGTCTATTAAAAGTTTATTAATTAACATACCAATTTATGTGGTCTGATCTAATCATTCATTTCAGTTATAGGCGGATTTTTAGAGTATTAGTATAATTTTCTAAAGTAAAATAAAAGTCTCACAGATAGGTGGCAATTTATAATTTTTTTCAGGGTAGCCCAGGGCTTACACCTGTATAGCTTAAATGATCACTTTGTACAATGCAACGTTAATTTCACCGTAAGAACATCCACACAATACCAAATTTTTGAAAATTGCATGTATATTGTTAAATCAGTTTCTTAAATGATCACTTTGTATAATGCAACGTTAATTTCACCGTAAAAACATCCACACAATATCAATTTTTTGAAAGTTGTAAGTATGTTGTTAAATCAGTTTCTTTCATAAATTGAAACTATGGTTTTTTCTCATGACATAGTATACATAGATTTCGACACTGATAACCATGACTCTATATTTTTATTTTTGTTGGAATACTAAGAAATATTCTTTTTAATGAAGGTATATATGATATTCTTACAAATTATTTACATATACAGGTACACCTGAAATCATTTTGTTTAATTTTTTAATTCCTTAAATTATAGTTTTATATTTACAGTTGAAAACCTCTGAAATGCGAATAAATTTAATGTTTATCAATTTCAGCCCATGCGGTTCTCGATCGTTAATTATAGAATTTTTTTTTTTATTGATTCTTTTATGACGCGCATTAAGCACGAATGAATATGAATCTTAACTGAACTTGAATTATCTTGAAATCAAAGTTAATGTTCATTTATATCAAATCGAAAATCAACGATAATAGTATCAATCAACATCGAAAATTTCACAGAATCGAAGAAAGAAAACGAAATGTATTAAAGTTTCACACGATAACGTGAAATGGAAGTGATTTGATTGATAAAATTTTATTGAAATAATTTACCAAGAATATCTTTTGAATTATTAATAATTCATATTTTGATAATGAAATTTTTTGGAGAAACAAACTTATCAAGTAAATTACTCTAGCCTGAAAAATGATCAGTCTGAGAAAATTTCCGGATATTTTTTTGATGTATTTTTTAAAATAAAATGTCTATTTCTTCATGAATTCGCTTCAAATTATGTGAATGATTACCTATCTAAAGTGGAGCATAAATAAATAATAACCAATGGATTTGCGGAACATCCCTTGAAAGTCGTCGGAGTATGAAGAAGTACAAACAAAACGAACGAATTCGTTTACCTTTATAAAAAAACGAAAACCTTCCTTTCGTCGAAGCATGCTCGCAGCACTTATTTAAACTCATCAGTATTGTTTCAAAACAAATTATATTCGAAGGAGAGTACCCCATTCCTGAAAAACGTCGTTTTACGAAACTTTTCAGAAGGCTCTTTTGAAAGCGTATCGGAAGTATTACGCGCCAGAAAATATTCCCCGTGAGATTTTCCGAAGCAGACAGTCGTTAAATTCATATTCAAAAGCGGTTTTGGTCTGGAAATTCAAAGCAATAATAAAATTTATGTATGAAAGCTTTGTAAAAGGACCTCGCTTATAAGTTTTCCATAGATCCGTCAACTGAGTGCGGGATCCAATCTCCCGGTGAATACGCCGGCAGCCAATATAAACCGAATACATTGCGGGCCGCTAGGGATGTGAGTAGTGAGTAGGTACTCCCGTGTGTAAATGTGTGTGTATGTTTTCCTTGATTGAAAGAAGAAATAAGATTGTTAAGTACCTGTTTAAAAATTCTGCAAATCAAGTCAATCGATTCCCGCTTGAATTTCTTGAATTTGAATTTGAATAAATAAATATTACATTAGCCGAATGCAAGCAAATATATATATATATATATATTACTACAAAAAACTAACAAGATTTTATTAACTACATTTATTTTGACGTCGAAAGGTTTCGCTACTACAGTCAAGGGTGTAAATTGAATAATGACATTTACGTAACCATTTATTTTGAAAAATCAAAATAAAACATATATCTCGTAATATTCCTAGTACAATTATTATCACATTAGCTGTAACTCGTTAAAAATGACGGTAATTTTATATGTAGGTTCCTAAGGAATAAGTATTTATATAAAAAAGAAAAGAAAAGAAAAAAAGAAGAAAAAAGAGAAAAAAAACTGTTTTGAGAAAAAAGGGGAAAAAAGAAAAAATACCGTAAAGAAGTTACGGAAGTTACAAGAGTTACGGAGACAGATAGACAGACACACGGACAGACAATGAAATTATTATAATTGGGATTATTCATATTTTAATAGGTACATCATAATATTCCGTCAGATAAATATTTAATTTCCATTTTTTTTTTTCTAAATATAACACACGTTTGCGTAAAAGTTATGCTTCAACGTTCTCACCGCAGCGCCTGACTGCTGTTTCTCGGTCAGAATGAACGTACAAAAACTGTGTGCGTAAAAACAAATTTGCTTTTAATTGTGTTCGCTTAGGTTATAAAAATAAGTGGTTTCGTAATCATCTAGTCTTTTACAAAATTTTTCTCTAATCACCATTAAATTTTTAATGAAAGTGCATGCAAACCTTGGAGCGGCAACGGCAATTTTATCCGATAAATTTTTTTCTTAAAAATAAAATATGAATCTCACTCCCGAGCAGCAAATTAGTCCTATTTTCATAACACAAGCATTTAGTTTAGTTTGAAAATAGTAAGAATATTGATGTGACACGTATTCCGTTCGCATCTCTATTACTTTAAAAAATTATCAAATTAAAAAAAAATGAAAATTCACAAAAAAGTTGTTTCGTTTAAACAAAAATAATGACATTATATTTTTCATTAATTCTAAAATTATTCTGTAGATATGTGAGAGATAAAATATGAAAAAGTTAAGCGAAAGGTGCTTATTTAGCATTTGAAAGCTTTGTGCGAGCGAGCTCCCCTGGGTTCAATAAAACAACTCGTATCACAAAACGTGCTGCAGGGTAGGTGCAGCAGGAATAGGGAGAAAGCCTCCATGTTCATTTATTATTCCCATTTGCGAGAGTTTTGTCTTCAAGTATCACATGCAAAGATCAATTCATTTGTTTGATAATGAAAATAAATACTATTCGGGGCTTGTACGGATTAACGTACTTCCTTCAAACACTTCAATAAGCTTAATTCACTCGAGGAAAAGATAGGTTAAACAAATAATAAAGTAAATATTTATACACGGGTTAAATGCCTAGAATTAATAAAACATATTAAATGTCAAAAGTGTTTATTAATTTAATATTATTTGAATTATCAAAACCAAGAATTACTATGGTGTGTAAAAAAGAAATTTATTTCACTGGTTTAAAAGTACTCGAATTACGAAAACTGTACATTCTAAAAATGAAACTTACAGGTTTTGTCCTAATATGGTACCTCCACGGTGGGTAAGGAAATCAATTTTTTATCTGGTCCTTAATTTGAGATATTTGACTTTGAAACCAGCAATTATTTTGTAATTTGATGCACAAAAAGGGCAAGAACTTTAATTCTTCATAGCTGGAAACCCCACCAGCCAAAATTATAAAACAACATTTTTCATCTCGTTTTTCCAACCCCCAATCACCCTAAAAGATCATCATGATTGTCGTATCGGTGAGATATGATTTATATTGTCACGTGGCTGTGGTAAATGAAAACACTGGAAATTAATTAGCGATTTATTAATAAGTGATTAATTATTTTAATAATTTGAAAAAGTCACTTAACACGAATTAAACTTAACGCTGTTCAATTAATCACTCTATTTCGTAAGCTATTACTCTGTAAATCTTATTATCAACACTTTTAATACTCCCTAGAACATTCCATCCAATTTTCGCATGTAGTAGTAGCATTTATTTATTTCGCTACCTGGGTAAGAACTCGCTCAATTATTTCGCTCGATATTTTTCGCTCCAAAATTCTACGATTGAGCACACTAGCCGTCGTTCCACGCGTACTTCTCACCGATCGAAATGTCAAAACAAAACTCTATTGCGCAGCTGTCGGTCCCGCTTTATATAAGAGAAACGCTGGTTTTTAAAACCTCCTAGATTATTTTCGTGTTTACCAGAACGTTCCCGTCATTTCCATGCTGTTCTAGGGGTTTGTAGACTTTTTCCCCCGAATGTTGTAGATAACCCTACAGTGCTATAGGCTATCTATACTCGTAAGGTACGAAAGGTTTTATTCTTACTGTCGTCATCGACATATTACGAGAGATTCTTTACGTAATCTCTTTTTACCATCTCTTAAGAATATACTTAATCTTTTCTATAAATTTTCTGTAATCCTAATGCATCTTCTTTATGTAAATAAAAACCATAATCTTCTTTGTTTATGAAAGATGGGATGATTTGAAATTAATTTAAAAAAATCATTAATTTTCTTCTGCGTTGGAAGTTATCACTGTAAGAGATTTTATAAATACACAATAAAAATGAAAAATATCAATAAATAAACAAACAAATAATATACATAAATAATTCCAATACTGCAAATGAGGAGAGGTATATGAATTCATATATACTGAAAATAAAATAAATAAAGTTTATATACATAACTCTACTAGTATGTATTTATTAAACATATACAAAGATTCGTGCGAATCATTATAAATGAGTTGGCTTAATTATATTTCATTATATACCATTATATTATAGTTCAGTTTATATCAAACATAATGAAAAAATAATATGAAAATAATTGAATATAGTTAATTACAAAATAAGGCGCTTTTAAATAGCTCGTGCTTTACACAATCGTTTCAAACTTGGAATTCGAGGAGAAGATATTTATTGAATTTTGCTCGGCAAAGCTGTTGGGTGAGTTGTTAGGGGTTGCTACTTGGCTTACAAGGTGCATTTACTTTCCTCTAAGCTCTTCGGCAGCAACACTAAATAGTTGAACCAGGGATGGTATTACGGCTTAGTGAATAAGATGGGAATGAAAATTAAATGGTGAACGAGGAGACTTAGTGATTTTGAAGAGTGATTTATAAATATATTTTCTTCATTATTAAAAACGAAATGCCTTTATAAAATAGGTTTAAAATTTTTAGCTATATAAACATTAAATTTTATGTAAAACATTAACTTTTTCACATCTACGTGAGTTTAATAATATCTTTATATTTTATACCTAAAGTTTTGAGAGTAACAGAATCTCTCATAATTTAATAATAATAATAACCAGCGAGAGTCTGACGGGTATTCGGACATAAGTACGACCACAAAAGTGTGAATATAAAGTGTTCCGTAGACGATTAGTGGAATCGGTGTAAATTAAAGAAAAGATTCCAGTTAAATGCAAGTCCAGTGATTTTAGTTAATTATTAATCGACAATTAATTTCTAGTGGTTTAATTGCTTCTCACAGGCAATTGTAAAATTTCACCCAAATTCCAACAAAATTTTATTCTCCCAGAGTGTTGTAACCCCTTAAATATTTAGATATAACATCATTGCGCAAGTAAGTGTCAATTCATGCTTAAAATCTCGTGTAATGTAACATTTTCTCTCCGGTTGTGAAATCACTCAAAACCAAAACGATACTAATTTGAGTTAGAAATCCTAAATACTGTTATCCTGGTTTAAACAGCGTTTCAAAAATGATAACAAACATTGAATTCATTTGGATTTTCTACAACTCCAAAATTATATATGAGCTTATTTGAATATCAATCAAATCTGTCTGTTTCAGGAGCCGCGGATGCACCAGGAATAATTATACGAATTCATGTAAACAGAAACGAACAAACTCTAATTCATGAACAGAACCGGAAATAGCGAGCAACGACTTGGAACCTACCAACATCACAGCTTTAATTCACGTCAAGGCTTCAGCGGTTTCCTGCGGTCATTTCACAGTGCCTTGCGGTAGTCTGACAAGGATACTTTGTTTCAGACTGCACGACTTTAAAATATCGGAGCGATTCTTTGTGATTGCGATTCTGTGTTCTGTGGATGAATGCTCATGATTTATGAAGAGAATTCTGTATTGTATTCACATTTTTTTCTACCAGCAGTAAAAATATTTGGTCGAATGTTAATATCGTGTCATTCAAAGGAGTGATACTGATTTTAAAAATCTTCAGCGATATCAGGGTAATATTATTTTAAGTTTTAATTCTTCTACTCTCCGATGAACGAGAGATTCAATACTGTTGAAAAGCATATTGATGATATCTAGAATTCCCTACTGATGATATTAGAATTATTAAAAAGCATCCGTACAAATATTCCTAGCACACTGGTTTGTTAATAGAAACTTTTCCAAAATAACTATTTCGGTTGTTTCCAGAATGAAAATTTCATTTGTTCTGGCTGAAAGTAGTTGACAGTCCGAAGTGTAAGAGTGGTTCGGAAGAAGAGACTCTCGATCATGTCTGTCATATGTCATTTTTCTTTTCTTCTAACTCGCTTCATCTGTTATTCATAATATTAAAAATGTTGAACGAAAAATACATTAATATATGAGTTGTGGAATAAATGAGCAAAGGCAGCAATTAAAAAAAAATTACTGCACTCATCAAGGATAATTAATATATAATCTACTGAATTAGAGTTTTTATAGGAAATATAGCCTATACATTTATAGGCCACATGATTTTGGAAGGGATAAACACAAATAATTTAAAATTAAGTATATTCCGCATAAGTTATCTTTGGTGACTACATTCAAAATTTTTTTTTTGGATATTGTTGCCTTTGCTTTTATACCTGTCGTTTAATATATTCGTCTTTATTAATACTGCAAAATTTTATTTGTTAAATGGCACAAGTCGCTCTTTATGGGAGGATTGCCTATATCTTAGAAAAAAGTGTTTTAATTCCTGAAATGCACGTGTCTTCAAATAATATTCACTTATTTACGTCATCTCTCTCTCCCAAAGTAATATTTTGGATAAAATTTTAATCAACGTTTTTTAAATTCACTCAGGCTCACTTTGACGCTTGTTATCATGTTGTTTGCCTATCTCCTACAAATGAACTTTTATTGAATTATTCTGAATCTACTCATATTGGCAAACATTATGATTTAAAATATTCAATCAATCTTTCTTTCTTTAATTCTATTCTTGAAAATTAATTAATAATTTGTAATATTTTGTGTCGCGAAAAGTAAATTATAATTGGTATTTAGAAAACCGGAGCAAATTAAATAGGATTTCAGCAATTAGAGATCATTTGTATTAACGGAAATGGTGAGCTCATTAATATTACATCGCATTTTTTGTTGTGACTATTTATAGAAAAGCTCAAATTCAATGATAAAAAAGTCTTTTATTTTAGGTGTTGGGTTATGTAGACGGGTACGATGTGACGCTGCGCGCTCGCAATCCGGGCTGTCAGGACTAATGGCGGGAGCAATCTGTGACGTGTCCCGCATCCTTGTGCAAGGTCCTGTGAAATTGCACTGTGAAAATATTCATTTGACGAATGACGAAAATGAAAAAAAAAGTGATATAGTAAACAAATAACACGAATAAGATAGTGCATACAAATAAACTTTACTGAATTTCAAATCTGTCGACATATGTACAATGAATCACGCTATATCTAATTGTCATCAAATATTTGTTGTATGAACTCATATATTCTTAAAATTTTCATTATTCTTAATATCCGAATTTTCAATTTGATGTACATTTAATATTACACTTCTTGTTTGATCGGCCTAAGGTAGACGCCTAGCGCCAAGTTATTCATCAACCGAACTCTTGCAAAACATTGAACTAGAAGTAGATGGTAGATTTACACCTGTATATCATAAAATGGATTGGATCATTTATTAAGCTTCATTTCTATTTATTGTCGGGGTGATAAAGACGCTATCACGCTTCAAAATATTTTGTATTATTTATGAAAATAATAACCTCTAGAAGATTTTTTTCTATAAATAAGGTATATGATCGAGTAATATAAAATAAGCATTCATACTGCTAGAAAATAATTGAGGTACTCGATGAGAATCATCATCAATCGAGAAAATAATAGGCGTCTCAAAAAAATGGCGAGAGTCGCTTAAAAATAATTATAAAAACGTACTTGAAATAATATTTTACGACTAACTGAAATAATTTATCACTTTTTTATAGAATCGCTTTGCCTCATGTATGGGAAGTGCAACGTGACAACCGCTCCAGGACCTTCGCAACTTTCAGATACGCACCAATATACATAGAACCATACTCTGTTATTTTTAACCCAATATACAGGATGTAACAGTGTCCTTTTATCAATGGTTAGGGAGATGAGAGATTATTATTAAGGTAACTTACAAAGAATATTAGAAATTATTTAGCTTTAATATAAGTCAAATAAAATGAATAAAACCCTGAAAAAAATTTATCTGAATTTTACAAGGCTTTAATCATTACATTTGATTTGTATTATTCTTTATAAGATGAATATATGATAGTTTTGCAGAAGATAAGTCAGAACTATCGAAAAAAAGGAAAGTTTGAAGACGCCAATCTCCGTAACCATCGATGTTAAGGGGGGGGTAAGGTTAATTCGTACAAAAAAAGGCATGTTTTTGTGAATTTTTTATGACGACACAGTTAAAATATCTTTATTAAAACCAATAGTACATTAAAGCATGATATTTGAAGAATATTGTGTAAAATTTTCAAGACGAAATATTAAGAAATACGGCAATGACAGCAATTATTCGGACGTGTCTCGGAAAAAAGTAGAATTGCGGTGTCCATCATAACTTGGTGCTAGATCATTTGAAATCAAAAAATCAAAATTCATTCGTTAGATAATAGGTTTTCCCAGGTAACGTTGGGAGGGTTTTTTGAAATTTAAATTTCTCAATTTTTTGGAACACTTTGAAGGGAAAAACGTGATTTTTTGCGAAAAATATAGACTTATTTGTTATTAAAAAATAAAAATTAATAACAAATTTGAAAAAAAGTCTCCAGCGTTACCTCGTAAATTATGTACAGAAATAGTGTTCAAAATTTCAGAAGGATCGGAACCTTACCCCCCCCTTAAGACATTAAAATAATTTTGACTCATAATTCAGGCCGGAATCTTAAGCGGCCTACTCACACGCCTGCCGCAGGGCCGATCTAGGGTGTAAGAGTGGGGATGCCCCTAAATGGTGATGTGTGTAGCGCGATTGGGGCAATTTCCTAGATCGGCCCTGTGGCAGGCCCGATCTCCGCTCCACTCGAGCGGCAGGCGCGTGTGCAGAGACAAGCCCATATCGCCCCAATCGCCCCCGTGGCGGGCGTGTGAGTAGCGGCCTTTACCTGTCAAATATTGTGGACTAGCTCTGTTATACCTTGTGCACGTATTTAACAATGGATATTTATTTAAAGAGAAAAAATTAAATCCTAGCAAAAAAATGATTATTTCAATACTTTGAATACTCTAATATTTCAATTGCTAACCTTGTTTATACCACGATTGTATTAGCTTCACCTGTTTGCCTATTAGGAATTACACAATAGATATTGCTCCCTAATGTCAAACATACCTATGTACATTTAAATATAAGCGTGGTTTTTTAAAGAAATATTTTTTCGTGTAATATAATTTTCAACTTTTTTTAGTAAAAATTAAAGATACATATCAAACAAAATATAAAAATCAATGAATTTATACATTCTAGAAAGGCGTATATAGTAAAAAAACTAATCCATAAAAAACAAGTTTTATCATACTCCCTTTCTCACTTACTACTTGAAGCAGGTTTCGCGCCTATCCCACGCGTCAGGCTCGAGTCGGGCGACGCTACGAAAGGGAGCAATAAAATTTAGAAAAATCCAAAATTATACTATAATTATTAAATTTTTTTAAACAAAAATTTGTTCGATCATTTTAATCGTCGCCACGAGTCTGCTTGAAAAGTTTCAGCTCGATTGGATCACGGAAAAAGGGTTAAAAATCGATCCAAAGTTTTTTTGGCAGACAAGCCGACAAGCAGTCAAGCAGACAGGCAGACGCTACGAGTTAAAAGAAAGGGAGTAAAAAGAGTCCAGCTTTCTAATGTTCAGGCGTACGAGGAAGAAAACTGATTAATTACAAGTGTCAACCAATCTTGATTACTGTAAAAGTTTTAAAATAAAATTTAAATCACTTTTGTCAAGTGCATTTACATACTAATAAATTTTGTATTATTTCTATATTTAAGATGTCCACGGTCCAAATAATTTAATTTAAAGAAACATTTTTCGTTGAAAATCTTCTTCGAAGGCCTCACAAAGTTGCCTCCGTCCAGGCTCCCCTTGCAGAACTATGGCCAGATTTCTATGTGTGTCTTTGTGAGATATTTTTCAGATTTTAATATCAGTGCATTTGGCGTCTTCCTCCTCAACTGTTCTTTATCGTTTGCCATTGTCGTCAGAACCTAACCATCATTCCCGCGCTAAAGCATGTTAATGTTAAAAGAGTTTTTAGAGTTCATACCGGCAAAAGTGATTTTTAATATTGTTCGTTGCTAATATATTTGTATAAAAGAATTTTATAGAAAATTTGTGCAAAAATTTACACTTTTATAACAGGTTTGAAAAAAAATTGAGTAGCTTCTTAGTCTAGTGGTTAAGGCCCTTGCCTAGTGATCCAGAGATCATTGTTTCGTGCCCCATTCCAGGGGACTAGCAAGTTAACCCTATTTTCGTATAACAAATATTGTTGTGACGCATGATCCGTGTTTCATATCTACGTAAAAAAACGAAAAAAAAAATTGGTTTATCCCGGCATCACCTATCGTGCACTACGCAAAGGTTTTTGAGATTCACTGTGTAATACACAGTTGACGGATGTTTGAAAATTTAATAAGAGATGTATTAATTACAAAATATCATCTTGTGTACATAGTTTGGTAAGATAAGATACTCATATATATTACTAAATCTAATTTGTATGAATGATTAGTAAGGTTTTGATTACAAGATATATTATTATATATATATATATATATATATTAGGTCCTTACATATGAAATTGGCGTTTTGCCGTACTGGCAAATTTGATCTCAAATATCTTCTCTTTGGTTAGGAATTCCAAATCCAAATTTATACAGCTATTTACTCATGTATTTGTGTTTTGAAAATTATAATTCATTTGTTTTTTCCTCAATTGTTTTTTTCTTTGCGTCACTCAGTTTACAAAATGAAAAACTTGAAATATCGCGTTATTTACGAGTACGAGTTCCACCGTGGCACCAGTGCTGCAGAAACGGCTCGAAGGATTAATGATGTGTATGGCGACGGTGCCGCAAAAGAAAACACAGTGCGTTTTTGGTTCCAACGTTTTCGTTCTGGAAATTTCGACCTGCAGAACAAGCCCCGTGGACGGCCGGAGACCAAAGTTGATAATGAAGAATTGAAGGCTATTGTGGAAGCGGATCCATCGCAAACCACATCCGAGTTAGCTGCAGGCTGCGGTGTTAGTGATAAAACTGTTTTAATCCACTTGAAGCAAATTGGTAAGGTGAAAAAGCTTGAAAGGTGGGTACCTCACGAATTGAGTGAAGCAAATCAACAAACGCGCGTTGACTGCTGCGTTGCATTACTCAACCGGCACAATAATGAAGGGATTTTAAATCGAATCATTACCTGTGATGAAAAGTGGATCCTGTACGATAATCGGAAGCGCTCATCGCAATGGCTGAACCCTGCCGAACCAGCCAAACCATGCCCCAAGCGAAAATTGACTCCAAAAAAGTTACTTGTTTAGCATTTGTGGACTCGGGCTGGTGTCGTTCAACTACAGCTTTCTTAAATCTGGCAAGACGATTACGGCAGATGTCTATTGTCAGCAACTGCAAACCGTGATGGAAAAGCTAGCTGCTAAACAACCGAGGCTGGTTAATCGCTCTAGGCCACTACTGCTTCATGATAACGCTAGACCACACACTGCACAACAGACGGCTACCAAATTAGAGGAGCTTCAATTGGAATGTCTAAGACATCCACCGTACTCTTCGGACCTTGCCCCAACAGATTACCATTTTTTTCGAAATTTGGATAACTTCTTGCAAAGGAAAAAATTCAACTCCGATGGGGCAGTCCAAACCGCCTTCAAAGATTTTATTGATTCCCGTCCGAATGGTTTTTTTAGTAAAGGGATCGATTAACTACCTATGAGATGGCAAAAGTGCATAGATAGCAATGGTACATACTTTGATTAAATAAATATATTATAATTTTAAAAAATCGGCTTTATGTTCCTCCCATACTAAACCTCAATTTCATATGTAAGGACCTAATATATATATATATATATATATATATATAAGCATTGTTATTATTATTATTTTCATAGAGATGCGAACTTAACGACGAATTAATCATAATCACGTTATAGAATAGGTATATATTTTTACATCAAAAGTCCATTAATAAAAAAATATAATCATAATTTACTATAGCTGAATGCAGAAAATTTATTTATAGCGGTCTGTTGAGTCTCAAATGAAATAGCTTGTCTGAGAGGCTTATACAAAATACATAATGGTAGTTGGTGTAGGATAATTTTGACCGGTAAATCTACTCCTTGTTATTAAATTCAGTAAGAAATATGAATACAGTCAGGAGCAAACTGGGACGTAAAACTACCAGTGGATATGTGAGTGTGTGAGGATTGGACAAATACGGGTTTAAACTAATGAAACTTGTCGGTATTCTTTTTATTTTACACACAACACATTGAATTTACCGATTTTCTAACAACATGAGACGGAAAATTATTTAGGGTTAACTGTGATAAATAATTTTTATAAACTATCTTACGATTAGGTGGGGCTAGGAGTAACCATCTGAATACGTTAAAATGCTGTCCTATTATAAGGTTGATGAAAAATTATCAGCCGTTTTCTCGCCAAGTTTTGTTTTTTCAATTGGCAATTTAATTTAAACTAGCTGCAACCATAAAAAATGACGAAACGTTGGTTCGCGTCTTTGCTAAGCCATAGTATATATTTATAGCATATTTTTGGCACTCCGCGCAGTGAATTCGAAAGAAATTACGACATTACATAAAGTTACGGGGACGAACGGACGGACAAACAACGAAAAAACGTTTTTAATGTATTTTCACATTAGTTCTAAATTAGTTATTCATCTTCAATATATTTATTTATTGATTTTGTAAACATTTATATTTTGATTATTAATTTTAAGAATACTTTGTATCCTGATGATGATGAAGGGGCAATTGGCCCTAAAACATGTTATGATTCAACAAATTAGTCGTTAATACAAAGTTTTTTCTTTTTAGTCATTTAAAAAACTGCCAGAATTTTTAATATTTCTTTTAATTAATGATTATTATTTTGTTATATTATTGAATTTTTTTTAATACGTCTATATATTTATAGTCATGTAAAGCCCACAGTGTGGTGTAATTCTTAATTTCTAAAACATTGATGGTTCGCTAATTTATTAATTGT
Source organism: Agrypnia vestita (assembly GCA_016648135.1). Classification (NCBI taxonomy): domain Eukaryota; kingdom Metazoa; phylum Arthropoda; class Insecta; order Trichoptera; family Phryganeidae; genus Agrypnia; species Agrypnia vestita. The sequence continues at coordinate 30,247 of JADDOH010024416.1, read as the reverse complement.
TTAAATAATTTAGTAAATGTTATTTTAGAAATATAATTATATATTTGAAATACACGAAATACCTTTGGGCACAAAAATTGATACACAGTGCAATAGAACTATGAGAAAAGATGAGGAATTTCGCACACATTATCAGAAGATCGCTAAAATTAGTTTGTTAATTTTTTCGTATCTTCAAAGCTTCTTCTTAATTTCGTACGCTATTTATTATCATTTATAAATATAATAAAATACGAAGTTTTATATAGATTTAAATTTAGATGTAGACTGATTGAAGAGCTCCCAATTCAACCCTGAGCAGCCAGTACGGCAGACGCGGTACCATAATCCTGTAGCGCGGAAATACTCTAGGGCAGTGCTTCCCAATCTATGGTCGCGAGCGGATATTAGGGGGGTTGCAGTCACAACACCGCGCAACACGTCTCGTCCGGGTAGTGTCGTGTTTATTATAGAAAAGTAGTGTCTGCAATTTTCATTCATTTAACAGAGTTGAAAAATAAATTTAACGCCTACTTCGAAGAAGAGATGAAAAAGTTCAACAGGATAAACTGGATTTAAAATTCATTTCAAGACATACCGACTGAAATGTCAATAAAATCTAGTGAAGAGCTTATTGATTTATCAGAAGATACGTCGCTGAAAAATACTTTCAATCGCAAGCAATTAGCAAAATTCTGGCTTTCAGTTGCTGACACTTATTCCTGCCTTTCTGATGAAACCTCTTTCACTTCACTACCTCATGTGAAGTGGAATTTTCTTCTATTGTTTCTATTAAAACTAAAAAATATATATATATTATATATATATCTAATATATATATATATATATATATATATATATATATATTTAATATCGAATTCACTGCGATTAAAAGTGACCAAAATTGAATTAGACGCTACTGCTGATATGACAAGAAATAAGCAACAAACTCATGCTTCCCAATAAAATATTACATATATATATATATTTCGTAATCAAAAATTTCGATTTCGGCTTTTTTTTTCTTAATTGGACAGTCTTTCGTAAAGTTAAATATGAATTGGGAAAATGTGAGGCAAAAGGTGGGTCCCGAAAATTGAATTTTTTTTTGGTGGGTCGCGGTCCTGCCAACTTTGGGAACCGCCGCTCTAGGGTCTTACATTACTACACAAAAGCTACTGGGACCAGCGCTGCATGGAGCTGTTCCTTTAATGTATTGGCTTAGAAGCAACTCGCAACCTGCGGCATTAACGCTCGTAAGCCGATGCTAATTCCACCCGGCAAAATTTGAGGCTGGTTTCTAACATTCAATTTCATGCTACACTGAGTTACAATGTTAGCGAGGCTGGTCTTGATGAATATTGTAAAAATACTAACATATTGGCACGTGGTAGTAGAAGCACATTATAAATATCTACAAAGATCTGGAATAACCCAATAGAATCTGGAACCATCCGGTTGCTGGGCAACAGTGTGTACTAGAGTGACAGTGGGCTATTACCATAGAAAGTCACAGGACTTAGCAGCAGAAAGCTAGAGGTTGAAGCAGAAAGAACACACACTTACAACACTCTATCCCTTTCAAGGTATTATTCAAGGTAGAAATTAGAAATTTCTACAAAGATCTGGAATAAGCCAATAGATTCTGAAACCATCTGGCTAGTGTGCAACAGTGTGTGTCAGAGTTGACCGCGGGCTATTACCATTGAAACCATAGTAAATCAAAAAAGTAGCTACCGATGAACGAGAAGTTTTCTAGTAAGAACCTGAGTGATTTAAGTAACGTGTATCAGTATATGAGACATAAGTTATTCGAAAGTGATAATTAGTGCGAACTAAGAAATTAGATCAAAAGTGCGGCGAAGATTCTAGAAATATTTAGTGAGAATTTTAGAACAAATTCGTGTCCAGTGATTTTGTGTAGTAAATAAAAGTTTTAATAGTTTTTATTGTTTCATTTGCCTCCCACAGCTATGATCTTGTAATGTTGTTCAGTATACTGTTAAGAAAATGCTACATATTTTTTTCCTTGAATGGACATTTACGGTCCTATATGACCTAACCGGAAAATAGAGTAGGTTTTTTAATAATTTGTAATGTGATCACCTATTCGGAGAGGACTGGATGATGAAGCGATCGTACTCTAACAGAGGCTTCTTTGCATAATGCCGCGATGCTGTGTACATGTGTGTGTGTAAGGATGAAAAGAAAAGTAAGCGATTCTAGAAACATTTAGTGAATGAAAGAAAGAATACATATTTAAACTTTATAAACCAGTGAATAAACTCACATGGTTAATTCACTGGTTTATAAATAGCAGAGATTACATCATCAAAATACATAATTGTATGTATTTGTATATATTTAACATTGTCCGTCACTAACGCAATAGATGGAGTATATAATGATTAGGTATAATATGTATAAAACGCAAAATGTTACAATGTTCGGCACTAACGCCACAAGATGGCGCAAGTACTAAAGAGGTATATAAAAAAATACGGTTCTCTATATAACAACGCCCATCACTAGCGCTACGCTGTGATAAATAACGTAATTTTTGACGTATCACCCGGATAATCCAGCGGACAGGATCAGACTGAGGGCGAGACTAGAGTGCGCAGCAGACTGAACCACGAGGGCGATGTCAAGGCGCCTGTGAATGGCGCTTTATTGTGACTGCGGTCATGGATTACGATCCCCATGAGGTAAAATGTATAAGAAGAAGAAGAATGATACCATTCTTTCAATCAATTAAACTTTAACTTTATACACCGAGTCACTGACATTACCTGAAACACTATTGTTCTGTGGATAATCGCACGGGTTCAATATTCGCTTTCTACGGTATTGATTCCTTGCGCGCGGCTGCAACGCAATTTATAATTTTTTTTTTCTCAAATTTACCTTCTAGAATTTTTAGGTAAAAGTAACTACATATATTGAGCACGCAACATCATAACATCTTGCGAAATAAAGTTTTTAAATATTCAATTAACCGAACAATTAAACGAAGAAGAGCGTCGAAATCTGGATTTTTTTTTAAAATAGTGTTTTAAGAGTATTTATTTAAACACGTTGAGTTTCGCTTTGAATAAATAGTTTCTTCATTTTCCTTGCAAACATCAACTTTGTTCTGTGAAATATAAGGGAATACGAAATCAATGATTGATTGAAATTATGAACAGAATACAAATGTCAGGCAAAGCCTCGTTTGTATTCTGTTTTAAAACTAAAAATAGTGAAGCTATTTTTAGTTTTAGAGACAGTTAAATATATATACAAACTTATAGACGTAAAAGTCTAAAAATAAGGTAACAAAATTATTTATTTATTTGTAGTGTGTCAAAAAATATCTTCGCAATAGTACGCATAGATGCGAAAACCCCACAATCAGTACACATTGTACAAACAGGTATCGTTTGATTCCTGCGGTAAACCAGTCTAATTATAATGCTTAATTGATTATTAAATTAATTTGGTCCAAAACAAATTTCACGTACGTACAAGTTCCGTCATCTGATGGGTAATTATGCGGTCTAATTGTAAATAATAGGCACCTAAAGGGGCGCAGCCGACCCGCGCGAGGGTTGGGCCCTGGGGGTTCCACTCCCCCTAATGGTTCTCACACACGATGTAACAACCTTTTTAACGTGTTTACAATAGTGTACGGAATTATCCATAAACATTTTAGCCAAAATGCTTGCTACTATAATGGGATTTAATTTTACACGTTGTTAAGACAATTTACGTAAAAGATTAAGTAGTTTTTAACAAAATTTTTATACGTATGCTCTAAGAATGCAATTACTGAATTTCGTCTACAGAGAAATAACATCAATTAAGATAAATTATTGAAGTCTCAACAACACAAAACTATTTATATAGGATACATGTTTTTATAGGGTGGCCACTGGGTTTTTGAACGATGAGCTGCTTAAGTGATCTGATTAAATGAAGTGATTCCATCCTAAGCCTACATACACATCTTATAAATTATGAATTTTTTTGAATTTTGTATAGCATTATAAGTTGTAAGTACCCTTATCATCAATTTATTATTATTATTATTATATATGTGGGGTATAAAAGCAAAGGCCGTCATATAAAATAAAAAAAAATATATTTTGAATGCGGTCACCAAGGATTACTAATTTAAAATGTACTAAATTCTAGATTTAATGTATTGATAACTTCCAAAACCATGTTTCCCATAAATTTATAAGCTATGTTTCCTATAAAATCGCAATTTTTGTGCATTATAAATTAGTAATCCTCGATTATTAATTAACTGGTATTGCTGCCTTTGCTTTAAGGTACAGATACACATGCTTCTTTACTGGCATGCTAATGAGCATGCCACTAATAAGCATGCCCTAACAACTGTACACACTTGCTCATTACTGGCATGCTAATGAGCATGCCACTAATAAGCATGCCCTAACAACTGTACACACTTGCTCATTACTGGCATGCTAATGAGCATGCCACTAATAAGCATGCCCTAACAACTGTACACACTTGCTCATTACTGGCATGCTTATTAATGGCATGCTCATAAATAAGCATGCCCAAAGCTAACAATCAAACACACATGCTTATTAGTGGCATGCTCTTGTCATAGAATAGAGACGCTCTTGTTCAAAATGGAAACTTTGCAAACTGAAATAGAAAATTCAAGTGAACCAATAAATCAAAAAAGTTCCCGAGTTTCCATCCGCACATTTTTGATTTTAGTTTATATAATTTTTATTGTAAGATTTGAATCATTCATGCCTATTAATAAAGTTTCGTAAACATTATTTCTCACTATATTATTTTTACACAACGGTGACCGAGTATTCCACAGATATTCGTGATTCCTATAATAAGTTACGAAAAGTAATGTTTTATCATCTCCCCAACGCGCCATATTTGTTTCATCTGTCGCGGACTGAGAAGATCGCATCGATAATACTAGCCGCGAAGCCCGCGAATGACATAAGCATGCTCATAAATAAGCAAGTCTGTTCACACATGCTCCAAAGATACCCCTTCTCTATGGTGAATGACAGTGGCATGCTTATAAATCAACCGGCGGTTGATTTTTGAGCATGCCACTAGGTGGCACGCTCATTTCTAGCAATGTGCGTACACACATGCCACTAATAAGCATGCCACTGTCAAAGTCGATACTGCGCATGCTCACGTGCCACTAAAGAAGCATGTGTATCAGACGCTTTATACCCCACATATGTTCTTTTTCTGAATTAGTTCAAATATTTGAAGCAACTATGCTAAGGTCACGTATGGTCGAAAATCAATTTCCATGAAACGCTAATAACGATACCTCTATATTTTTAAAGATTTTCATATATATTTCTCATATAAGTAGCTTCGTCGTTTTTAGTAGTTTCTAAGATTTTAAAATGTCCGGAGTACTTGAAAATCCTCGATTGTGTGTAGTTCTTTCTGTTTCTATAGTCTCGCGATAATATATTAAAATGTACGCATTTTACGTTTTTTGTGTTTCGTTCAAATAATAATTGTTAGTTATTTGAATTAACGTTAATCAAAATGCGGGTAGGATGTTATTGCCGGTATAAAATTACTCTGATCGTACTGGGGATTCTTCTCTAATTAAGTCGTGATTTTCCCTTGGCCGTAATACCGCTTAAAGAGTTCCCGCAAAACAGTGCATTATCAACTCAGACGCCTGTCTCGACTCTCTCACCTCCGGGAATAGTAGTTACAAGCAGCCGAGTCCGTAGGTACAGCCCGGCCCTCCGCTCGGCCGCTCGGTATCGGGACTATTTTGCATAAACAACTATTACAATGCAACACTTTTGTGTTTTCCGTTCGGATACATTCCCCTCGCCGCCGCCATTGGGAATTCCGATCTAGTTTAAGGGATTAGGGGTGGAACAAATCATTTTTGAATTGTATATAAAAACACACAAATGGGATTGGATTGCCATCATTTTAAATTATTGATCGCAAAATATACACAATACTTGATACTTTTTTGTGAGAACAAATATTTGTAACGAGTGTTGTAATCTAAAAACTAAATAAATTGATGGAAAATCAAGTATACCATCAATTTATTAAGAAAGATTGTATTTATTAATAAAGCATTCTTGATATCCCTGTAGGATAACAAGAATGCTTTATTAATAAAACATAAAGTAGGCGAGACGTACTTATTTATGTATACGTAAAATTTATATGAGAATTGTCGAGACATCTGTCTCTCAATATAGCGAGAATATTGGCGTTAATATAATGTGTGCACGCTTTGGGTGAAGAAGTATGCGAAACAAAATGAGTTCTACTTTTATAATAATATAAGTACTTAGCGTATATAATACTCAACACGTCGAAATCAACGTAGTGTTGACCTCTTTTCATTTAAGAAAGATAATTGAATTGGTATGTGACGCCGTGCTACGGTGCACGGTTTCGTTATTAACTGGTGTTAACTATGTAATGGTGTTCCAGGTTCGAGTTTTATTCCAGAGTGACTCGAACCAGGAACGCCATTCGATTTTTCACGGGTGTACGTCTAGTACGTAATAAATGTATATGTAGTATATTTTTGACTCGTAGGACTGGGGAGAACCGGAGGTGGCTAAGTCAGTAATTGGCTGCGTTGCTGCACTGCGCGATCGGAGTTCGAGCTAGCCGTATTCTTGTGTAATTTATTTTTTTAGCATTGAATTCGAATGAAATTATTATATTTACATATTACTGGAACAGTAAATAATAATCAAGTGCATTTCGTGGTCTCGCATTTTCGTTACATGCCCCGCTAAATACTTCTCGCACTCCCGCTACACGCTGCTTTCCGCTACAATGAAAATTTTACCCTGAATGCGCCAAAAGTAAATAACTTCAAAAATATAACTATCACTCGAAATCTTTCTATCGTCCATACATAGATAGCTCTTCCAGCTTAACTGTGCCAGCAGTATGTTTTGTCAGATTTATTATTAATTTATTAAATTTATTATCCGACAGAATAAATCACATCTTTGGTATCACACGTCAATTAGTCCTACGTTACCATAAAAACTGTTGAATTTAAGTGTAGAATATAGACAACAAAAATAGTGAATTGAAACGAAAAATTATGAAATTAATCGTGAATAATTTGTTGAATTATTAATTTATTTTTACTTGTAGAAAAAATATAAAAACATAAATGATTACATTCAAAACGATCACCGAAGATTTAAAAAAAATATAATATCAAGCTGATCCGATCAACCAATTTAAAATACTGTTATTGAAATTGCGGTTCGCAAGTTTATAAAATAAACTTGTGTGAAAACATTTTTTTTTCATTATTTATTTAACGTCCTAGTGGGCTTACAAAATATACAAAATAAAAAAAATAACATAATACAGATATAATTGATATAAACTAACTTTGTTAAAACCACTTATTTATTGAAAAAAATCAAAATGCTTCGAAGCCAATGGCTTCTTCGTCAGGATAACCAAAGCTAAGTAAAGATAAGAAGCCTTTGGCTTCGAAACATGTTGAATTTTTTCAATAAATAAGTGGTTTTAACAAAGTTAATTTATATCAATTATAATTATGTTACCACAAAATAAATTTGCTACATTTGAAGAAGAAGTTAATACAGATATATACAGTAAAAAGATTTAAGTACATATAAGAGTTAAAAGATTCAAGTACAAATAATAAAATTACATACACAGTATACAGTACATATATACATATACAGTACATATAAAAATAAAAGATTCAAGTACATATAATAGATTTTTGTAAATTTAGATTGCAATTAAAAAGATTCAAGTACATCTTATAGATTTGTGTAAATTAAAAAGAGAAGTTTAAGTAGTAAGAGAAAAATGAAAAATTTATTATCCATTACCATTTAGTTGAGATGTAAAAAATTGTATCAATTTAGTCCTATACGCAGTTATATTATAAGCAAAAATGTCGACCGTCTCCGCATGTTCCTTCCCTAATGAGTGTAGTCTGGGGATTACAGAGTTTGCTAATGCATTAGTTCTGACATTTCCACTATAATAGAATAATGTACTGTGTGATGACTTCGATGGTGCATATAAGTCGATCAGACTAATAATCTGGGGGAAATCAATCATGTTATTTATGATACATTAATATTTAAGACACCATCTGTGGGTTTCTATCAGTCGACCTTGTGCTCAATCAGTATTCTATATCCTCCTCAAATCAATACAAATTATGAAAGTTCTAGCTGTAACCCATCAAAAATGAAGGTATTTTTACCTTTTGGTTCCTAAGGAATAAGTATTTATTTATTTTATTTAATAAAAAAAATCCGGAAAAATTTTTTTAGGCAAAAAATTTTGGGGAAAAAAAATGGGAAAAAAATTTCTGAGAAAGAAAATGTTACCGACGTTACATGAAATTACGGGGACAGACAGACAGATAGACAGACAGACGGACAAACGAACGGATGGATAGACAGACAACGAAATTATTGTAATTGGGATTATGTTTAAAAATTCTATATTATGAACTTCCTTAGAGCAACTAGTGTTATCAGATACTTTGGTAAAAAGTGATATTTTTAGCAAAATTTCTCATTAAAACTGGGCATAGTTTACGGAATAACATAAAAACACAAGTTATATTTAAAAAGCATTCGTTACCGTAATACTTTTTTAACAACAATTGCTGATTTTTTAGGTTAGAGTTTTCTAGGACATTTAACCGTGAGCTTTCGAGCTAACGTTTCGGATCGCACTGCAGGGTCCATCATGTGATCCGTCACATCGGCCAGAAAGATGGTATAAACATGGCAGAATATCGCACAAAACTCTAAAATAGGTTAATTTTATTACTATAAACTACATAGATTTTTTTTTGTGAACTTTCACCTCATTGACGATAATTCTAAAGCGCGTCAAAGATATCGAAAAATTAATATTTTAAACTTCGACCCACGATTTCGCAATTTAATATTAGATATATTAATAAACATTTAATACCAAAGAGATAGAATAATTTTTTTGCGATAATTTTATCGTACAAGGATCATAACATTATTGAAGTTTTTAATAAAATAATATTAAAGTGAAGTAAATAAAACAGCACCCTTAGGGAATTTAAAATAACCAATAATATAAGTGTTCGTGTAACAGTGGAACAATCTCCGCATCTCCTTTAGGTGGTCGTGTATTTTTCGCTTAGGCAGACAATGTAGCAGATGTACCTACCCTTATATTACTTCGCAATGTTGGGTAAACACAGACTTTAATTTTATGAAAGGTTTCGCGCTACGCGGATGTACAGAATTTTATATGTTTTTAGTCGCTTCTAGTTTAGATAAAGCCTGAAGCCGTTTGTATACAGTAGGAAAAAATAAGCAGTTCATATAAATTGTGAGAATTTCTGGTAAAACATGAAAATCGGAAAATATTTGTAAAAAATGTATATAGAATGAAAAGTTATTTATTTTTATCTGGATTCTTTGGGAATGAGACCAATATATACCAATAAACATTTAATTTAAAATATAATTCGTCGGACGAAGGGGTCCCACCTCCAACGTCCGGGTTTCATTCGGTATTCAATATGTGAGTGTATGTGATAAACTATGTATATATATATATATATATGCGTATGTATAAAGTAAATAAAACACGTGTGTAATACGGAAAGTTAATTATATTAGCGCGTGCATCACTGGTGATAAAGCCGGAGTTGAGACAATAATCATATGCATTAGCTGTCTTCTACAGGATGGATGAGAAGCATTGCCATAAGTTCAAATTTTTTGTTGGATTGGTACTCGAGGCAATAACTTTTTGAAAAATACTTGTATTTAAAGTGTGTCCTTAAATATTTTACAAAAATTGCTTGCCGTAATTGAAAACAAGCACATTAACTCGACAAAAGAGCCGTACATATTATATACATGATCATATTCAAAAAGTTACCGACAATAGGTATAGCGCAATAATGTTTTCAAAATTTGAAATCTTAATTAAAATATGAATGATCTTGAGTTCTGAATGGCCTTTAGTTCATTTTTTCAGAATGACCATTAATTCTGAATAGAGCCTCCATCCGAATACTCGAATATTCGAACCTCGAATATATTCGCCTGTTTTTAAGTATTCGTTATTCGAATGCTTTAAAAAGTATTTGTAAAGTATTTGCTCATATTTATATTATGAGATTTTTTTATATTTTTCTAACCAAACAAAGGATTACGAACCCTGGAAGTCATATGCAAGCATTTTCAGGTATACGATTTTTTTTCTCTAGCTATCTGCTATATGGAAGTCGGACATCAAAGATGTAAACGCCGTAAATTGTCAAAAATCTTTTGCATTTGCCTTTTTTTCTTATACCTATCTTTATGGTTTTATTATAATAAGCACTTACGGTTTTGTACGATGGAGTCGGCATTCTATTAGTCTTTAGTATTTAGGTTTCATAAATACTTGAGCCGACAAACAATAAGTTATATTCAAAATAATGAAAAAAAACTTGCACGTGGGGTATGACATATGTGAGGTGTGAGTAATATAAACATATCTAAAATTTTGTCAGTTATCGAGAAAAAAAAGACTCGTCTGTAACATATTTTTTATTGTTTTTATATACGTATATTTACAAAATTGAAATATTTTTTTAAAATTTGGATTTCTAAATTCAACATTATTTTTCAATATATTTTTGTTGTTTTATTTATAACATATATTTTAATAAATTAAAATAAATAAATTCTCTACAATAATTGTGGTATTTAAAAAAAAATAGAATGTATTTTTCTGTATTTATCATCCGAAGTGAACTATTCCTTTCTTAAAAATTTTACGAATATATTCGGATATTCGAAGGGAGTTGTCTCCTCACTCCGATGTAATGGATTCCTTTCAAATTTCCATACTCGGAAAAATTATATTATGCAAGAATATTATTGATTTTAGCCAATTGATTTTACTAAAATAAAAAAAAAAACGTAAATGATTAAGTTTAAATAAATAACTGAATATTTAAAAATATATATATTACTACAAACCAATCCGAACAACCAATTTAAAGTAGTAAAAATGAGTTTACGGTTCCGCATTTATCACGATTAAGTTATATTGTGCAAAAAAAATCTGTGTGTATACCTAATTAAAGTTCAATAGGATGAATTTCTTTCAGGCTACCCCAATATTATTGAAAACGTTAAACTATTCTACTTTTCCTAAACTAATGTGTCATAACAAGTTACAAAGACAATTTTTTGAATACCGACATATTTTTGAAAGCGCAGGCTTAAATTCTACCTGGAGTATTTTAGCATATTTAAGTAATACTTTTTATATTTTCTGGAGTACTTAAACATATTTAAGTATTATATTTTCTTTTTACATTAAGGCGATCACTCGCCATTACCCTCTGTCTTTACGCGCAAATACGTAAACACATAGCCCTTAAAATATATATTTTCACATTTTATAATAATGTTTTGAATAGGTTTATAGAATAGGTGAATTAGTTTAAGAATAGGTAGAAGGTGTATGTCTTATTGTCTGTTTAGTATTCATATGTCTGTTTATGTGTTCTATACATCTATCCTACGCCTATTGATCTAAACCAAATTCTATACACTTCCTCTGGCCACCCCACAAATGTATATACTATTGGAAGCCATTCATTTCAAATTTTGTTCGGTTTTACTTTAGGATGCCGAGGAAAATAAAGACATCCCAGATAATACATCTTTAAATATTAAGATATATGAGCAAAATAAAGTCATTTATCATATAAAATGTATTTTCCAAAAGTACGTGGAAAATAGCGATTTTTAGAGCTCAATTCAATTGCCATAAGGAAATATATATAACATGTACATTATATTATATAACGTTGAAAATACCGCGTCCTTGTATGTTGTACATTTTTATCATTAATACGGTAATTGTGTGCCGAGTGGGATAGAGCTTCGGACTTTCCTTCTAGGAGCGCAGATTCGAATTGCGTATATTATGCCGATATATGAACTTCTTAAAATACATTTAACCTCAGTATCTATATAGAGATAGAAATATTCGTACCTAGTCATGATGCCGACCCACGCTACTGTACAGAATTTATGAGTATTAAAATGAGAAAAAAATGCTCAACTTATCTCAACAGTTTAAAAATGGTTGTTGTGTATTTTTTTAAATGTTTAATATTGAATGTAAAATATTGATGTTTAATATTGAATGAAATATTGATGTATGGTCATATCGTTCGGAGCTTTAATTCAGTTCTATCCAAAACCAATAAATGAATTCATAAATTATTATTTTTAGGAGTTTTCGCTTTAAACAATCAGTTTTTAACTGATAAGTTCTACGAGCAAATGTTTTTTGAATGAATTAATGGTATTATTAAGGGTTTAATGCATTAAAATAATAACAAGTGAATTTACTCAAATGTAGTTAATCTGATGGGGTTTTCTTTTTTCTTATTATTTGATTTCGGAAATACTGGCCGCGGCTAGGGGCCCAGCCAAAACATTTGACTTTAGCGGATTGCTTCCTGCTGGTTATGTATTATTTTCGATCCATAAATAAGGCAAGAGAAGAAAATAAAATGTGTTTTTAAAAGGAGAAATATCCCTTAACAAAATTATATGTCCTTGACAAAGTCATTCTTTTCATTCATTCCTTATAGACCATAATTCTGTAAATGGTTTTTAATTTAATTTTAGGTAATTTCATTTTCGCTAAAGCCGTATTCACGTAACGGCATTTAATATTTAATAATATAAAATGTCGTAGAAAATTTTAAATATATTTTTTGCTCCTAACATTGACCACATTGTTTCCCCGTCACGCTGACGTCAGGCGCAGGCAATGGAATGTTAACAGGCTATGAAGTAACAATAGTTATTTTGAAAGCATTTTGTACACGTCCATATTACGTACCATTAATTTTACACCGACATCAAATTTGATTTTGTTTTCAACGTGCTCAAATAATAAAAAAAAGGCCTCCGGCTTTCGTGTAAAAATGTTAATAAACATGGTTTCAAGTAAGGTTCAATTGGAAAAATGTGCGGATGCGTAGTAGGTACGCGTTTTTGTAGGTACGAGCTTTTTTAATGGCTAGGCATACGGATCGGCGATGACCTATTAGTAGCCGATGTCCAGTGAGGTAATTTTTTTGTTAAGCTCAAAACACGGCCTGCCCACTCACTCGTATATTTTAAAAGGTATTTACTTAAAACGAAAATAAATACTTTGAAACTTATTCAATTAATTTGGATGACGATGATACTGTACATAAATAAACAATTTTTTGACAGAAACTGCTGGAGAAAAAAGATGTTGTGTGTCCCATAAGAGCGTGACCTACGAATGCCTTAATTTTGCAACAAATCCAAACATGGCAGTATCTCATCATCATTATTAATGGCTCCACACCCCATTGTGGGCTTTGGCCTCGTCCAACATTCTTCTTCATCTTCTTCTATCCTGACATGTATTCTTTCAATCCCTGCTGCTTAAAGTTTTCACGTCTTGCTGCACTCCATCCAGCCATCGGAGTTTGGGTCAACCAACGCTGCGTCTACCTTGGGGCTTTGTGTGGAGAATATTTTTTGGCATTCTCTCTTCACTAGTTCCTTCTATGTGCCTTGTCCATCGTGGCCTCCCTATTTCGATAAATTATATTGTCGTAGAGTCATTGTAAATGTTATAGACCTCCTCGTTGTATCGTATTCTCCAAACTCCTTGGACTGGACCGAATATTTTTCGGAGTATTTTTCTTTCAAATACGAGGAGAGATATTTCATCCTTTTTACTCAATACCCAGCATTCAGAGCCATACGACGATGTAGGATTTAGCAGAATTTATATGAAAGGTTTGTTCAAAATATAGGCCATATTTCGCATAGAAAAGGAGATTATACTGAGTTCAAAGAAGGGCAATTTGAAGACAAATAAAAACAGAAATAGACCTGAGGTCGGGTGTTAGGGACCTAGGACCAAGGTTTGTGGAGATATATTTCAAGTAGGTAATCAAGACAGACAACAAAAAAATCTGAACATCTTAACTACACTGTGTATGTCACTAGTATAAGTTCAAATAAAAATTAGATTTATATCATATTTATAGGCATATTGTTTAAATTCTCTTTAGTTGTGCACCATTTTCTATTCAAATAATTCACTTGATGAGCACTAATGGTATTATCACCATTTATTATGTAAATAATTAATATTAACTCGGTATTACGATCACTAATGGTAGCTTTACTAATGGTATTTCCGTAACGAAAATTTTTTCGAGTAACAATTAAACAAAATATTCTTGTTAATACGATTATATCATCTTTTAATGGTATTTGTTGAAAAAATTACAAAAATAAGAGAATATAAAAAAATGTTTTCTACAAACGCTTTAAGTTGATGTTAAATTCATAAATTTATGCATGTATCTTTTTTTATTTTTAAATTAACGATTATCAGTGGTAATTTATATTCTAAATATATTATCACTTGTAATGACATATTTAAGTATAAAAAAAATCACGACAAATTAAGATAATTGTATGTTACAGAACACACTTCTTTATAGCAAATGATATGAGTGTTTATTTTATTAGGTGTTAACATTAGTAGTGTCTATTTTTTTACAACTTTAAAATGCGCGCCAAATGTACAATAAATCGGAAAGGTTACAAATACTTCATTCGAAAGAAAATTTTCTGCTCTACAAGATATTGTGTTTATTTTTAAATAATAACATTTTTAATTTAACTAGCTGTAACCCGTCAAAAGTGACGGTAATTTTACATGTCTGTTCCTAAAGAATAAGCATTTATTTATTTATATTTAAAAAAAGAAGATGAAATAAAAAAGAAAATAAGATAAATAAAAAAATAAGAAAAAAGAACGAATAAAATTACTTAAAAGAAGTTACGGACATTACATGAAGTTACAATGGATGGACAGACATCAAAATTGACGACGTGTGCAATGTTAAGTAAAAATTATTAAAGAATTAGACTTAGAATATACCAATAGTATTAATTACAGTTTAATGGACTAAGTTTTTACTAATGTTTTATTCCCCATGAATTATATATATATATGTATATTTTAAAGAGTCCTAATTAATTATTTCCCTATTTTTCGATTTCATCTTTTATATTTATGTTTTTGGGTTATTTTATCTTATTATCTTATTTATCTGGTATGTTTAATTATCTTTATTTTACTCTAGTATTAATTTGTTAAAGGTTTCTAATTGTTACTGATTGCTTGTGTATTAATCATCGTTTATATATATTGTTGATTTTATATTGTTACATTAATATTGTTACATTTTATATTGTTAATTTATCTAAAATATATTTCATTTATATTATTATTTTTTAATTATTTATTTATTTAATTATGAAGATAGGTGTATAAAAATCGTTTTAATTTTCTTGTACTGTAAAAGCCCACTAGGGCGTTGATTAATAAATAATTAAATAAATAAATAATACTAGAGCCTAAAAGAGCTAATATTTCTCTATTTTTCTTTACATTTAACAACTTAAACATACTTGAATTTTAGTTGAGCACGTATCGATTAATCAGGGGACCTGCGCCGCATCCTGCCAACGATTTATTTTTCAAGCACGTGCCTGTGGTTACGTTTGGAAATAGTAAGAACATTGATATGCCGTGTAAATTGTTCTTAAATATCTCTTGATGAAATAAAAGCTGCACCTAATCGTCTGCAGACTGTAATTACTTATCTATTTTCCCCTTCGTGGACAAGGATTAGGCATGTAGTTGGGAATAGCATTTGAATAAGACTTTTGTGTAGATGGGGGTGAGTTATGGGGATTGTGTCAGCCTCCCAGAGCGCCCGCTGTTATCGCCGCGGCGGGAATGGAAGAATTGTGTAAGTACAGTGCACAGACACAAATTTAGAAGCATTACAAAAATGTATGCGTTATTTATGTTTAAAACGAATAATTTTAGGATTGAGTATGTTGTTACAGCAAAAACATTCCGTTGAATATTTCAGAACAATACCGCATAATTTAGAAATATTCACTTAAGAATATTCCCGATCATTTTACTCTGGTTCGGGTTCTCTACAGGGAAAATTGAACTGGAAATTCTCTAGATATGACAGATAGATGTTTGCAGGCAACTTTTGGCGTGGTTCTCCGTCCAATATCCGTTCTCCTCCGTCCAGCTACAAAATCCGTTGACGGTACCACTTTAGTTGACCAAATTTTTAGTACAATAAAATTATATTTGACACTTTTTATCTGCCACGACCAAATAAACCGTTGTTTCCGAGATGTTAAAACAATCTTTTGTTCGCAGCAACTGTCATATATAGAGAGCTCCGCGCTCATAAATATTTTTTTATTAAGTCCCCGACCAGAGACTAACAGATATTTTGCCCAAACACTGGCATTATTAAGAAATGAAGCATATTAAAAAGAAAAATAGGCTGGAAATATCTGAAGAAACCTCGATAAATCATGCACTTTCTAGATTATTCTATAAATACGTGTCGCAGATATACAGGGTGTCCCGTATCTCGACGTCAAAAAAATCTAAGTCACGTGTTTTAAAAATTATAAGCATTAAAAAAAATCAAAAAATCTACACCCTGTAACGATCTTTTCACTCCTATTGCTACAAATCTTTATTTTTCTTAATTTTTTATTATTATCAAAGACAACTGCTCCAGCTTGGAAGAAAATGACACTTTTTGACCAAACCAAGTATTCAAAATAAATACTTTACGCAGTTTTAACTGACTGTTATTTTTTTTTAATTTTTAAAAATATTTTTTTGATGACTATTATGACTTGGCCTATCACCCGATTTCGGCTTGACGTCGAGATACGGGACACCCTGTATAATACGCTGCGGGCGGCCGAGCGAGCCGTTTTTTTCTGTTTCTTTCGAATTCTTGTGTGTATTGAGTGCGTATTACTTTACTGAATTAAATATTTTTTTACATGTAGGAGTTAAATATTGAACGCATAGTGTAATTCGAACCCCATTGAATGAATGAAAACGCTGGAAGTTAATTAGCGATTTATAAGTTTGATTAATTAACTATTAATCAAATTTATAGATTGATCAATTAACTATTCAATGTACAAAGTCACTTAACACTATTAAACTTAACGCTATTCTTATTTAGCAATATTTAACTCGTAAAAAAACACTTTATTATCGCTGGGTAATACGTATTTATAATTCATTAGAAAATTCCATCCAGTTCTCACTCGCAGTACTTATCGCTTATTTTTTTCGCCACTTAGGTAAGTAATTGGATTATTCGCTCGATATCTGTCACTTCAATTTTTGCACCTAGTCATCCTGGCCTCAAGGCTTGTAGACGATTGTATTTATATCCGAAAATGCTGGTATCGAACCTCCTAGACCTTTTTAGCGTTTAGAAGAACGTTCCTGTCGCTTCTAAGCATTTCTGGACCTTTATAAGTGTTTCCCGAAGGATCAACCTAGATGGTTACAGGCCGTCCTCGATATTTCGATAGTTTTGTGGCAAGTGAAGTAGTGCATGAATTATTTTTAGCGTCTCGTTACAATATAAACATAGATTTTCTTCTTCGTTATTATGCTCTTGACAGAGAAGTCACGGTCGCTGATAACGAAGACGCCACATTAAAACTATCCAGCCAAAAAATCTTCAAAAAAGGTAAAAAATTATTTTAGATGGTCTAATCAAAAAAGTATGTTTAAGTGGGGCAAAAATTGGGTAGTCATAGGATATTTTGACTCATCTGCTGTATCACTAGATCAAGGACATAAGTTTAAGACAATCAACGTGTGCCGGACGTTACGTACTGACAATATTGAGAGCGGAAAGACGGTCGATGACTCAGCCTGCGGCCGAAGAAAACTAACCATTCCGTCGCTCGTCACGATATAGTCAATCTCTTATTAACTATTACTCTCTTGAATATTTATATTGTTACCAAAATTGTGAAATGTATATTAAATAAGAATAATGTACCTGATAAAAATATGAATAAACAGTGAGATAAATGAAAAGTACGAAGGACCTTATTATTCTCCCGCATTATTGATCAATCATTTCTCTTTCACGAATCTGTGGTAAATCCTTAAGAAGAAGGGTTAGACTACTCCGGTTTTAATTCAAAATATTTTCAAAAACTTCTCCTCATCTTCCAAATTTTTTCTCCATTCATTTGAATGCCGCGAGTACTGAGCGAATTATTTGCAGAAATCCTACCAAAAAGATGTCTCCATAAAAACAGGAGTAGAAGTTAAAAATTGTAAGAAGTTAAAAATTGTGGTGCCACAATTTTTAACTTCTTACAAAATAAATGAACTAGCTTTTTTCTATTCGAAAAATGTCGACGTCATAGGTAATTTACACTTTGCTTTATATACCAATTTCCTTTCAACATTCCATATGGACAAAAATGATACGTAAAAAACACGTTAGATATATTTTATCTTTAGCACTCAATGACAAACAACTTAATGTATACCATTTTTGCACATGGAAAAGAGGATTACCAACTACTTATGTTATTTTTTAATTTATTTAACAGATAATACATAAAATTTCTTTTATAACAATGATAACTAGTAAATATTTGTAATCAAATTATTATTATAATATGTTATACATCACCAAAAAGAATTAAGATTTATGTATGCGGTCAGGGATAATCACTTACAATCATAAAGGTAGTGTAATCTAATTTAACAAGCAATGATTATTAGGTAATATACTATTTATCTAACATATCGAAAATTTTTGAATAAGCAGTCAAAAAGAGACCAAATTCAATCATTTGTGAATGGATTCTCATTTATTGTGTAATTGACTTTTGAGTCAATTACACAATAAATGAGAATCCATTCAGGTTCACCGGGGGAATAGGAACACAAAACGCAACCGCAAAACATCCACCATCATACAAAGTAAATTGAACAAATCAAGTAATTGCATAGGTATCTTTATCGATTCGAAGGAAGTACTCGACACTATCTCCCACGAAAAACTCGTATCAGAACCAAAAGAAAACGAGATTGACCACACAGCCCCAAACGGGTAAAAAGCCACTCAACGAAAAAACCTCAAATAGTCACATCAAATGAATCTATAAGTAGTCCACCAATAGACGAATTTGGAGTCCCCCAGAGTACGGTCTCCGGACCTCACACACGTAAATGACATATTTCAACAAAAAATCAACGATGAACTAGTATTCTACGCAGACGACACCGCATTGTTAACAAATCATCCTTCATGGGCGAAAATTCACAAATTAGCAAACGAAAATATGAATAAAATAAAATTGTGGCTTGACAATCTTCTAACATTCAACGTAAAAAAAACACTTCAACTCGTACTTGAATTTATTGTAATCATCAATAGTTTTTATTTCTATAATTATTTAAGTTATTTATTATTTAAGTTGATTTAAGGATAAACTATTTAAGTTGTATGTGTACTTAATTTAATGTACAAAAGATTTCACACATTGATATATTTATTTTAATGAGTCGTTGTTTCATTCGATGCAGATGTTATAGTTAATAAAGCAAACACACCAGCCTCCGCAGTTTTCGCAAATATATTCTGGAACGGGTGTTACGTGAGATGAGAACAGTGTATGAAAGGGAAACAACTTAAAAGGACCTCGGTTGTGAGGAGGGAGAAAACGGCAAATCATTATTAGACATCCGAACGGTCGCGCACATGCTTGACACGAAAACTTTCCGTGCGTCTGATTTGAACCATGCACGCATGCTTGACACGTGTTTGCCGCGTTTCTCTACCATAAAACGGCGAGTAAAGCACGTCTGACGCAATTTACTCAAAGCTCTTTTCAGAGATTGGAAATTGTGTGTCAAAAAGGGGTTGTTAACATAACAACTCGTTATTTTGTGCACCAAGTCTAGTAAGTTAATCAAATTCTAAAGGGGTACATTCAAACATTGTTGTCAAATTTGAAACTCTTATAAAATTTTATGGATTAAATCCAGTGCGTACACAGCCAACACTTTCGCATTCTGGAAAAAAGGTTTATTTAAATATTTACCACACAGAAAATTATGATACGCGAAAATTTGAATAATACGAAAATAACTGTGATATAAATACTACAAGATAAATATTTATTTCGCCAAGTAAGCTTATTAGTTATTAACTTAGTTAAAAGTCTAATGACTGTACATTGCTAGTAATGCAAATTTTGTGATAAAATGTAAGAATTTAGTCTGTAATAAATATTTCAGAATTTATTAATGGACGGTGAATATTTATTGTATGACAGCAATGAGAGAAAAATGGTCAACTCAATAAAACATTTGAAAGTGGTACCAGAAATAAAATTGATCAAATAACGGACGCACAACATTGTATCAAATTCATAATGCATACTTACCAAAAAATGAAATTTTGCGTCTCTTTTACATGTTAAATTATATTTTTTTACTGAATTATTCTGATTTGCCGGTAAGCGGCAGCATAGATGCAGAGATTTTTTTATAACTACTAAATTTGTACCATAAAGTGACTGAATTTTGGTATATCCAGTTCGTTGATCATATAAAATTATTAAATAGATATAGTATATTTTAGTGCACATTTGTGTACACATACTTTTTGGTGCCACTAAACCTAAATTATGGAATTGTATCTAGTTGTGATTATAATATGCTAGTCTCACTTGAAGACATCTGTCGAGAAGGACAAGATTCAAGCAAAGTGGAAGAAACTATATTGGTGGACAAGGACACAGGAGTGAGGCGTCATTTCTGTCTACTTCTGCAAAGAAAAAGCGTAATAAATAATGAATAATTTGTAAACCGCCATTTTTGTAAAAATTTCACCTGAAGGTCGCTTTACACAAAAACTGTCAATTTTTCATACATATTTACTTTATTTAATTAACTTATTTCTTCTTTTATTGTTCAAAAAAATATTTACAGGAAGAAATCCTAAGTATTTCTCACTTAGGCTAGGCCTGTTCTAGAGAAACCGCCTCACATTTTAATGTGTTTTCTGTGTTTTAAGGTAAAATGTAAACAGTATAAAAGTAAGAGCAAAAGCAATAAACATCATAAAATAAATCATTATAAAAAAAACGTTAATAATATCAACAGTATTAAAAAAAGAAACAGCATTAAGAATATAAGACAATTTAACTAAATTATAAGGTATACATAGACATACATAAAATAAATAGTAAAATAACAAGTTCTACACTAGTATTTAAAATGGAACTTTGAAATTATTTCTGAAAAAGGTACATTTTCAGTCTTTTTTTAAACTTGTTTTAGGTGCGCTGTTCCATATTGGAGAAATAAGAGACCTCCATGCCTTTGGGCCTGCTATCGCAAATGCCAGTTCACTGACTAAACTTCTTCTTCTACATCTTAGTCTTTCTAGTCTTCAATGTTTGGCAAAGATCTGTCTGGCAATGATCGGTCGGTTCAAGAATCCTTCCTGAAGGCTGACCTCGGAGTTTGGCTTCTCCAATTTAATTTTATACCTGGGTAATTTGGAATGACGAAAGCTCTTAAAGATAGAGGGCGATATGTTACACGTCACCTTGTACGCTAATTGACGCTCCATATATTATCCACGCTGCTGCATTTAACGTAGATCGTAATCTGTCCAGCCAAAATATTGACAGTCCAGTATGTATTAATTTATACCGGTAGTTCAGTATGCGTTTATTTTATTTTTTTTAAAAACCCGATGGACGTAATATATAAATAGAATAAATAAATAAAAAATAACCAATACTGTAGCCCACGACACAATGAGTAAACGGGCTACCGCAAGAGGAATATGCGTCCGAATAATTTTAATATGTCTCAGCCGATAAAAGCACGCAGTTGATAAAAATATGCAGGTTGGTTGATTTGTGTATTCACGGAGAAATCTGCACCAATGTGCACGCCCACTGTAGCTTTAGCATTCACAGACTGATAGCATGCACATATTGATTCATTTTTTATCTATACGGTAAAAAGTAGTCATTGTTTAAATTCAAGCAGTAAAATAAAAATGTTGTAAATATTTTTTTATCACTTTCTTCGGTCGCCCTTTATGCTCCACGCGGCGGCCAGATCGCGAGTCTGCTGATATTCCAGCCCTCCGGCAAGGGCGAGGGGCGCGAGTCAGCCCCCTCGCCCCCCGACTCCTCGCGAACATTTCGCCAGATTAGTACAATTTCTAAAATTCCGATAAGACAACTGCGTGCTCCCAACTCCGTCGCCAGGCCTCGCCGAGTACTCGGCTGCGCAAATTTATTATTTCTTAGCCCAACGTCATTCCAAATTTCTACTGGGTTATGCAGATAGGGCAAGAAAGGCAAATAACATTCTTGGAAAGAATTCGTCAGTTTGGGCGTGTGGGTGTCTATATCATTACTTGCGTATGTATTAAGCTGGGGAGATTCCGCTAAAACCACATTAAAGCCAATAGCCAACTTACGTAAAGTGAAAAAAAAACGATGGTTTTATTTAGAGCTATCTTTTTAGAGATAGTTGAATATTTAATTAAAACATTCTAAAGTTTTTAAAACCAGTCAAAGATTCCGCTATTGCAAAGATGGAATATACACATAATATGACATATTATGTGTATATTTCATCTATATATATCTGTGTTGTGCCATTAACGATAACGAATCCCGAGGTACTTGAAATATTTAGTTTTTCCTGAAATATTTGTAATAAATGAAATTCCTCGAATGATTTTCAAAGAAATTTCTCATCACCATCATCTTCATCCCCTTTTCATCCATGGCATTCTTAGCACATGTCCAAGCCACCTCATTTGTGATTTTTCTATGTGTAGGAGTAGGGGTTCCATGCCGAGTGTGTGCCTCGCGTCAGCACTTCTCACTCTGTACATCAGTGTGACTCCCGCTACCCTCCTTAAAAAATTCATCTCGGCAGCTTGGATTCCTTCTCTCACTTTCTCTATTAGGATCCAAGTTTGATGGCCATAAGGTGAGCCTAAACACAGATTTGAAAACAGTCAGTTTTGTGCGGGCGCCAGCCTCAGTATATCATTCGTGAAGGGTATGGAATCTATTTCCACGTCTCCAACTCTCACGGTCCTTGCTGTTTGGCTTTTCCAGCTCATCTAGTCCATATTAAGGGTGTACAGGATTGGCGAAAGTGGACTATCTTGTCTCAATCCTATTCTAACATTGAACTCCACCGATATTGTGCCATATATTCGAACGCAGCTTTTGCAATCCTCATACAAGGATTGAATTGCCTTGAGAAGGTCTCTATTCCGTATTCGTCCAGCACTGTCCACCACGGTACCAAGTCATATGCTTTCTCTTTGTCTATGAATCCCATATAAATATTTTTTCCACACTCCCAGCTTTTATGGATAGTTTGTTTCAGTGTAAACAATTGGTCGGTTGTGCCTCTCTCAACTCTAAAACCGCACTGGTCTTTTTGGATCTTGTTTTCTGTTATTCTCCGACATTTTCTCTCCAGTATGCGGAGCATAATATTTTACCTGGCTGACTCAGCAAGGTGATTATTCTGTAGTTGGTACATACTTTACTGTCTCCCTTTTAAAAAATGGGATTTTCACTCCTGTTCGCTAAACTTTTGGGGCCTTGCTCGTCTTCCACTCTTCTGAAAATATGCGGGCTAACCAACTTATTCCCTTAGTATTAAATATTTCAGCATTTCTCGGCCAGCCGCCTTCCCATTTTTCAATGACTTTATGGCACCTTTTACTTCCTCTATTGTGATACCATTATAGTTGCAATCTGATACTAGGGTGAAATGATTCGTCAACTTCATGGTTGTCGGGTTAAGGATTTTATCCATCTTTCTAACGCTAAAATCTAAAAAATCTTTAAAAAAATATTTTATCCATCTTTCTAACGCATCTTTTTCGTCCCTAATGGGGTTCCTGATTCGTTCTTGATGCTCTTAACTACTTAATATCAGATAATTTTAAGGCAGTAATATTTGAATATGATTTCGGGCATGTAACCGCCGTGTCTGGTGGGTACATGGCGTAATCTGGAGGTCCAATTTTCATAATCCAAATGTATTCAGCGATGAAGCACACTTTTGGTCAAATGGCTATGTCAATGAATAGAAACAAGCTAAACATATATATAACTTACAAAAATTTGAAAAATTGGTAGTCTATCATGGAATTGGTGAACGTTACATTGTATTAAGTGATCACTTAAGCCAGCCATACGGTAAGTTGAAAGCCCTATGAACACCCAAAAAAGACTATGAGACATCTTTAATATATTTTGATTAATGTTGTCCTCCTGGGGATAAAATCCACTATTGTATTATTAAAAAATTGAACATACTTAAAACATTATTTCAATTTGTATTTATTAATTTTCACTTTAACTGAGAGTGTTATTAGTATTATATAGGTAAACATGAAATGAACGATCTAATTATGGAATATGAGGTGTGATAAATTCTACTATTTATTAAAAAAAAAAATTAAATACAAAATCTTTCCGAGAATCCAAATTTTCAGGAAATCAATATGAACATTTTATTTTGTGCTTTAAATACTGTCAAAATATTGAAAATAGAAAAGTAAAATGCCGCAGTACTGTGAACATTTAGATGTCAAGTTTATTTTATCATTACCAATTTACAGTCAACCGCCAAATCAATGTTTACAATTACTTAACGCAAGAGTTGCGTTACATTCTCCCTTTAGCACAATAAAAGCACAGCGGGAAAATATTTTACGAGTGAATTTTAAATTCTAACGTAAAATCTAAATTGCGCTATATTTTGCGAAGAAAATTCTACCGCAAACTGTTTGCCATCGTTCGAATTGTTTATTTTTTAATTTCAAGTTAGAAAAAGAGATTTTCTGTACTTATTTTAACTTATTTTACATAGTCATCTTCTGTTCCACTTTATATATATGTATATATGAAGTATTTAAGAATAAATAATTTTGTGTTTTTTTTTTTCTGTTTCATTTTTTAAAACACAGCCATTACTAATTTAATAATAATCGCCACCATATATCAAAATTGTTTATTCAAAATCAAGTTGTTGTATAATTTTTAATGCAACAAATTCATTAGCTAGGAAAATATTCATTAGCTAGAAATAAAACACGTTCCTCGCTTCAAAATATAATTTTTAAAGTTCAATATTTTTTATGTTTAATTTTTATTGTTTTTTACCTACAAAGCAATGTCATACGCTTTAAAAATTACTAATGCTTCTTAGAAACCATTTTGAACCTATTTTCCTGACATTTCATTATGTAAATGAATTACTTATCTGCAGACCTACTACAGAGCGTGTTATTTTTCTCATTCCTTAAAAGTTCTCTCTGTCAGTGTCGCTACAGGTATATGGGCATGTTATTAGATGTAAATGAAGTTATTGTCGAATATTTAAAAGGTTTGAAAATTGCGAGGTGTTGGTTGAATATTCTTTTGTAAATATTTCACATTTACAGTTTATTGTGCCAAAATCGTATTTCATTAAAAGTGCTTCAAGAACGACTTAGAAGCGTGTGAAATTATATAAAAGTTAATTTATTTTTTCTAAAGGCGATGGAGACAAATGTATTACGTCAAAGTTATGGACTTTTAAGGTCACGGTTATCACGGTCATGGATAAAACAGTCGGTTTCTAGAACTATAAACCAAATTTGTTGTTCTAATTATATATATTTTTTAATATTCTGCTGTAACAGAGACATCCTAAAAAGAAATTGAAGAAACAAGTGCTAAATAAAAAGGAGACCAAAAATAATAGTGCAGCAAGAAGTAGAGTAAGTCTGTCAGTTAAGTAAAGGGAAAAATATGTTTTTTTGGTCAATAATGGCAATATTGACAGAAGTGGTGAAGAGTTATTCGTTAATGTTTTCTTAGAATTAATTTTTATTATTTATTTTTTATGCTTCTAAGTAAGAATTTTTTAAATGGTGCCGAGTACAGAAGTTTTAATTTATAACTATCGCATGAATATTAAGTACAGCATATCCCGAAAAGTTATTATATAATAAAGCAATATTGGTGTTCTTTTAATCTCAAAACAATTTATGATATGTGGGTATAATAGCAAAAGCAGCAATGGCCTAAAAATAAAAAATAAATGTTTTGAATGTAGTCACCGACCTTTCATAATTTTCTGAATTCTGGAATTTATGCATTGATGCCTTCCAAAATCATGTTTCCTATAAATTTACAGGATGTTTTCTACAAAATATTGAATTCAGTACATTATAAGTTAGTAATTCTCGATTATTTTGAATTTAATTTTTTTTTGGATATTGCTGCCTTTGCTTTGGTACTCTAGATATTATTAAAATAAAGAAAAATACAATAATTTAAAGAAATATTACTGACCTTGTGAGACATACGAAAAATCCATTATATGATATTATATTCGGAATAACTTTAAAAACATCTGTTTTTCGTTAAGGCGCATGATAACAATACAATATCGAGGCTGTAAAGAATTTCATGGCGTTCGTGACGTATGAAATATAAATGTCAAGGCAGTACACGTCACGTGAAATTATTAAAGCTGTCTCTTAGTGGATCCTTCAGCCGCCTGGCAGAGGGGACGCGCTTGAAAAATAATACCATTGAAAAAATGGATATTTTATGTTCCAAAGAATTATATGTGTTCTGTCAAAAGACATGACGTCATACATAACAGTGACTGTTTAATGGATATATTTTATCAACTAAATATTTATATTTCACACAATGATTTAGGGGTTGGTACAGTGACGTCCCTAGGCTAAGTTCCATCCTCAAGGCTGGAAATTCACGTTACAAGGTTGAAACTTAAAGTAATCCGTGATTTGAGCGTGCTTTTTCAAAACGAGGCTAATAGTTAAACTATGTGCAATATTACTATTACTATTATTATATACTATTAACTATATACCATTAACATATATTATATAATGTTAATAGTATATATTATATAATATATACTATTAACTAATATTACTAAATGTAAATATTGATGTCATTTTTTATGTAAATATTGCTAAAGTAAAAAGCTGTGGTAGAAAAGGACGATTGTTGTCGGTCTTTTCAAATTAATTACAAGTCATCATTAGTCACAGCTCTCGACTTCTAAAAAGTGTAAAGATTAATAATATATTTAAGTTATTTTTTTACCATTAGAAATTTCGATAATTTTTTAGGAGGAGTAATTAGAGTCGAGAAACTGAAGAAGTCATAATAGGAGAGACATTTTTTGTAATAATTACTTAACTTAATAACTAAAATAGAACCTTTGTTCTACTAAAAAACTAATTGAAAGTCTGCGAACCTAAAATTCATTTTCAATGATTTGAAAATCACCCTTCATTACGGAATAATAATGTAAATATGTACAGAATACGTTTTCTCATGAGTGTTAAACTAACATTATGGAGATAAAATTATACTGAAATAATATTGAAATGTTATATGTTAATAGTTATAATAGAAATAGTGAAATTCATTTATGACGAGAGTAAAGATTGAAGATGTTAGAAAAGCACGTAAGGCTGATCTCAGCATAGTTGATAGAAAGAAATAATCGTCGCTCATATGTTTTATGTTTTGGGCTTGTTGAGAATGAATGAGGAAAAAATGGTAAGAAAAATATACGACGCAAGGGTTGACGACACCAGAAAGAGGACGACCACGGAAGACGTGTCATAACCAGATTAACCAGATCTAGAGGATGGTCCTGTTAGGAGCATCAATAATCGTTGACCTCGTATGCGAAGATGTATGAATGTGAGTGAGA
Source organism: Agrypnia vestita (assembly GCA_016648135.1). NCBI lineage: Eukaryota > Metazoa > Arthropoda > Insecta > Trichoptera > Phryganeidae > Agrypnia > Agrypnia vestita. The sequence goes on along the minus strand of JADDOH010024416.1, from coordinate 2,488 downwards.
GTTCTGTGTCAGGACAGAGGAGTGTGGCGCACTATCTTCTCTGCCTTTTCCCGTGGGGAAATGGTGGGTAAGTAAGTAAGCAAGTAAATAGGAACAAAAGTTTTATCAAAGTTATTGTTCAAAATAAATATAGTTTAGCATGTAAATTCTGTTCTACAGTAAAACCTCGTTTATCGCGGTTAATCCGTTCCATATTCTACCGCAATAAGTGAATTTCCGCGAAACAGGATTATTTGTTAACAAATTTAATATTTTTGTAGTCAGAGCTTAGAAAACCTATTAACGACACATCAAATAAGGGTATTAACATATAAATAAAATAAATAAAATAAATAAAATAAATAAAATAAATAAAGCCTTTATTCACTGACCATTTTAACAATTTTTAACATAAGTAAATACATACACATACATACATATACATACACATATATATACGCACATACATACACATATATACACATATACACATACATATATACATATACATACACATAAATATACGTAGTAAATGTCATTTAAGCAGCCAGTTTGTTGGTCAGGTTGTCTCTCTGACATAGGCCTCCCCTAGTTTTTTCCACTCGTCTCTGTCGTGAGCTATTCTTCTCCATCCTTTTGGTAGGTCATCTTCCCATCTCTTAATTTGACGTCCTTTTTGTCTTTTTCCATTTCTGGGATACCATTCCATTACGTCTTTCGTCCACTTTTCTCTGCTTGTTCTCATAACATGACCAGTCCAGTTCCATTTGAGTTTTTTTACTTTTTGTATAACATCGCTAACTTTTGTCTTTTTCCTTATTTTTGTATTCGTCCACCTGTCATAAAGCCTTATGTTTAGCATACTCCGCTCCATGTTGCGTTGGCAAACTGCGAGTTTTTGGCTGTTTTTGCTCGTAGCAGGCCAAGTTTGGCACCCATAAGTGAGACATGGGAGAATGCACGTGTTGTATACTTTGCTTTTTACCGACATTGGTATTCTATCATTTTTCACTATTTCTTTTAGCGACCAGTACCGCTTCCAAGTATTGTTTACTCTTCTGTCGATTTCTTTTGAATATTGGTCTTTTATTGATATTAGTTGTCCTAAGTATACGTATTCTTCAACATATTCGATGCTTTCCTGTCCGATTTCTATGTTCTCCTTTGTTGTATTTGTCATCACCTTAGTCTTCGTTGGGTTCATTGTCAAACCTACTTTCCTGCTTTCATTGTCTAATTGCTGTAACATAGTTTGTAGCATGTCTGGTCTCTCTGCGAATATCACGATATCATCAGCGAATCTTAGGTGATTTAGGTTTGTTCCATTTACATTTATTCCGAAGTCTTCCCAATCTATATTTCTGAATATATTTTCTAACACGGCTGTGAAAATTTTTGGGGAAAGTGGATCACCTTGCCTAACACCCCTCTGAATACTAAATTCCTCTCCTCGCTGTTCAAGTTGGACCGTTGCTGTGGAGTTTTTATATATTTCTTTTATGATTTTTATATATTTGCTTTCTACGCCCTGGTTTTCTAGCGTCTTCCAGATATAGTTATGACTCAGAGAGTCGAAAGCCTTGTTGTAGTCGACAAATGCCATGTAGTAATGCTGACCATATTCATTAAGTTTTTGATGATTTGTTTTACCACATGGATATGATCGATGGTAGAATAATCGGTGCGAAACCCAGCTTGTTCTCTTGGTTGGTGTTCTTCTAGGTGTTTCGATATTCGATCAAGTATTATTTTTGAAAACACTTTATATAAATTTGACATTAGACAAATTGGCCTATAGTTGTTTATTTCGTTCTTATCTCCCTTTTTATGTAATAGGACAATAGTGGACTTCGTCCATTGAGTTGGTATCTGTTCAGTATCCAATATTTCGTTGAATAGATGCGTCACAGGTTTGGATATTACGGACAAGGTGTCTTTCAGTAGCTCATTTGAAATTTTATCTTCACCGGATGCTTTTCCACTTTTTTGTGTTTTTATAGCTTTTATGACTTCACTTTCTAATATGCAAGGTATTTCTTCTTAATGAGTATAATTCTCAGTTTCTGTGAATGTAGTTTTGTCTCTCTCCGTGTAAAGTTTCTTGTAGAATTCTGTCGCTTCTCTAGCTATTGATGATCTTTTTGTCGTCGATTTCTCATTATTCTTCATATTTTTTATTTTCATGTTAGGTATCCATTGTGTGTATTCTTTCAGTTGTTTTAGACCTTTTTTAATTCCGCCTGTTTTCTCTATGTGTTCTTTTAGTACTTTCAGTCTCTCAGCTTTCTTGTGTTTTCGTATTGATGCTAGGATTTTTTTACTGATAATCGTGATGTTTTGACGATTGTCATTTCGTTTCTCTAACATTATGTTCCTCTCATTCATTAATTTTATTGTTTCATCACCCAATTTATTTTTCTTCACTTCTTTAGTACACAATTTGTTTGCGTGCATCAGTGCCTTCTCTAGGAGAACATACTTTTCTTGTAGTGTTTTGGGTCTTTCGATA